>JAVSBS010018445.1:0-35976 GCA_033124195.1 Coracias cyanogaster | reverse complement strand
CTTGAGACAGCTTAAAAGCATCTCCTAGGAATAAATGTCTATAGAGCCAAGGAGACAGGAGTTGCTGAGAATACCAAGCGCTACTCAACAGATGACCTTGGTTTGTCATTCACCTACAGGGACTAGTGGAAATCAAGGATCTTTGAGTTGCTTGGGAAAACGTGGCCAGCCCTACTGGTCCTTCTGCTGGTGCAGCAAACCCAGCTCCTGCATCCTGCTTTTCTGATGGAAAAGTCCCCAAGGAAAACAATGGTGACTCCTTTTAACTCACCCATGCTACAAGATTAAAAATAAAATAATAATAAAAAATTATTAAGGAGCCTTTGGTCCTCAGGCTTAAAGGCTATAAATCTGGATGGGGTAGATTTTACAGAAGATGTCTCTTTCCTAGGGAGGGGTAACATCAGCGATACTGGAGAATTTCATATAGGAGACTGCTGCCCTCTTAGCAGCTGGCTGAAGAGCATTCAGTTGGCACGCCCTCCTCTCTCTCAAGAGCCTCATCATTATCTCACGTGCTGCTTGAGACTGCAATGTCTACATGAGGTAAGATTCTTCCATGAACAGCATGTCCTAAACTTAAATTCCTGTGTATTATAGTTTACTGACGCCTGTGAGAATGGTAATACCCTTTCGTTAACATCGCCTAAAAAGAAAGCTAAGTCATTAACTCGTCAAGCTGTTAACATTTTAACTTAAATGTTTTATAAAACTTTAAAAACTAAATGTTCAAAAGTATATATTATAACAATAGACTACCGTAGAATAAATACATAGGTAAGCACACTCCTAGACTCCAATATCACTTTTTTTTTAGAGTCAGACTCTCCTCCCTACTTTTAATCTCAGCTTTGTTTTGATCAAGTTTTTCCAACCAGATTGTTTCACATCCATTCAAGCTGCATTTTTCTGTGGAGCCCTTCAAGTAAACTATAGCCCTGTATTTACTCCTGGGACCATCTATTATTCTATATGGTATATATTTTCTAGCTATATACACGCTGTTTCAAGAAAAATAATCAATTAAGACTTTAAGAGACATTTAATGGATGGAACAAATAGCATCGTTTTAATATTTCTGCTGGGTTGACTCATATAAAAAGAATTCAGTTTCACTGTCAATCCAAAATATAATTTATCTCCTTAATGATTATTCTATGAGACATCTGAATTGTCATTGGGCCACTTAAAAATGCAATATTAAAGACAAACAAAATTTTATTTTTATATTATACTTCAGACAATGACATTTAAAATGATATCAGATGTGTGAAGGTTTTAAAATATAAATCTTCTTTGTACAGCCCATTAATATATTACGCTTCACCCAAATAACATAAAAATATATCTTTAAATCACTCTGTTATTTTGCATATAAACCAGGGGGAATGTTTTATACCAGATACTGCCAAATATTTGTGTTCCTTAATAGAAGGTACCCCCTAGGGAGGCAAAACAGAATAGTGGTGCATTTTCCAGCTGGCAGACAGGAGAAGTCCCTTTCAGTAGGGACTGCACTGGAAAGAGGGGAAACTGATCCCAGGCAGGGGGTGGAGGACAAGAGGGGACAACAGCTCGCTCTGTCCTGGCAAGCCACCGCTCTGGGAAAAGGATCTCCGAGAGCAAACCAGAAAGGAAAAGCGCAAAATGTCCCATCGCTCATCTCTGCTACGCAAACATGAGGTGGACAGAAACAGCAGTTTTGACATGTCATCTGCTCTCAGTGGTGAAAACTGTCAAAATTAGAACAGAGGGTAGCTTTCATTATCTGTGCAAGCCACTACTTAGCTGTTCGTTGACAGCATAGGGGATTAGCAGTGAAATGAGAAGCTACAGAGAACTCTTTTTTTTCAGGGGAGTAAAAAGTTCAGCAAAACGTATGGCTGCCAATAATACATATAATTTAGAGGAACTGGATTTTGTCTTTTTCCTCCCCCATGAGAAATAAGAGCTGCAAATGGAGTTAACACTGATGGTGTTAATAGGAAAGCAGGGCTGCATTGCTCTTCCCCAGCCAGCAATTTTTTAAGGTGTCTCAGCTTTAACCGTAATTTTCGGCTACTCCCATCTCAGGCTGATATTGCCAGATGTTACAAATCACAGCACAGGTGGGGATCGAGGGAAAAGGGCAGAGGAGGATTTCTTGGACATGTCCCACTATTCATTACAGAACATGACAAAACCACAATTTTATCCTTAGTGCAAACTGAAAAATTAGTCTAAACCCAGATTTTCTGCAGTGAAAGGGTAGTGCATTAAACCGTGCATCAGCTGTTCAGAGAGTAATAAATATTGGCAGAATATGGATTCTTTTTCCTGGCTGTAGGAAGAGGCCAACATATTTTTCATTAAAATCCTATTCCATCTTTGAGTGGATGTCTGATGTGCTGCTTTAGTGCAGTTGGTATCCTTCTGCAGGGAAGCAGGATGGTGCTAAACAGACAATTCCACTCATCCACAAACTTTCCACCATTTTCCTCACCAAATATATGTACCAATATGTAAGAGGCATTTTGGCTTTCCCCTTTTAAGCAGGGAAGTGACAGCAATCCACTGGCAAAAGGACTCATGCAGTACTTCCATGGCCTATGAAAATCTGCCCGTTATATAAAAACCTAGAAAAAAAACCCTTAATTGTAACTAGTAACTCATAACTATGGCTAAGGAGTCAGAGGAAGGCATTTAAAGGCAGGGGAAGGAAGAAAAAAAAAAATAGATTTTGCACCACTGTTCTGGCAGGACCACAAACAAGCTTTAAAAATAACAATAAAAATTTTGGAAGCACTAAAAAATACATTTCAGTGCATTTCAATTACTAACACTGACACAGGTTTTCCAATATGACGAGCTAATACCTTGGACGGACTGCTCCATTTCTTAAAAGTTAATCTTAAAATTTCACAACACAGATTAAACATTGAAATAAAGGAAAAAAGTACACTGTCTCAATGCTCAGGTTTCCAAAAAATAAGGATTATTTTACAGGGAGGGAGGGAAACGCAGCATTACCACCACCTAGGCTGTACGCTTACACTTTATGTTATACCAAAAACTTGCAGATCCAAATAAGACTCTGATCAAAGAGTATTCATAACTTAATCTGATACATACAGAAATGTCTTGTATAAATGACAACCTTTCTAGTTTCCTTGTGACAATCTATTGTAAAGCAGATTTTATCTACATATATTTTAAATAACATTACCAGAAAAATAAAAAGTTTATCAAATGAAAACATGTTTCAATTAGACCATGCTTTTCTAAAATCATGCTCAATTTATACAGCAGTCAAGTTCATAGTCATTTTTATTCTTTTTTTTTTTTTTTAAACAAAGATTCAAAACCACTGATTGTAAACTCATTGAGGAGGCTGTAGTTTATTCCGGCTCTTTTTTGATTGTTAGTACTTTTTCCAGAAGTCCATGCACTTCTCCATTTACACCATGTTGATGAGAGGTCTTACTCCCCATATGGCTGTTGTAAGGGCTTCTTAAGTTACTAAAAGGAGTTTTAAGCTCTGCATCAGATGTCAACTCCTCTTTGATAGTAACATGAGTTGAACTACCAGTAAATGAAGGTTCATTCCAAATTTCTTTGTCATGTGCTTCTTGGCTACTAACAGAGTTGCTACCTTTCTGTAACATGTAATACAATATTGGATTGGTTTTGGTCAGTCTTGGTGACTCTTTTTCATAATCATTCTTGTCCATACCTGTGATCACCCATCTGATGGGCCCCTTTTCACTGGGCATGGAACACATGCTAAACTGGTCAGACTCTAGTCTAGATACTGTATTACCCACATGCTCAGGGAAGGGGGAGCTGGCAGGACTTTTAACTGCTACAGGATACTGAAATGTTCTATGATCTACGCAATTGTTCTGTTGCACAGGGCTTCCCATTAATGCATTTACTGAAGAAATGCTGAATTCAGGTTTATTAATTGTTGCACTGGTTTTGTTTCCTTTTTTCTTGCCCTCTGTTAATACATTATTCCTATGTTGTGACAGATCTCTCTCACAGTTTTCTGAGAGAAGCAGCTGTTTCAACACATTAAAGCCTTTACTATCTCTAGACCAACTCCTATTTTCACTTTCATTATTTGAACCATGACTTACAGCATATTTAAATTCAGCATCAGTTCTGCTGAATTTCAGTTCTTGCTGGTTAAGCAAAGGCCCGTACAGTGCCTCGGTAGGAGAAGCGTGATTGTTTGCAGCATCAGACACACTACTTTTCATCTTTTTTAATGGACTTTCCAAAGGCTCCGCATGCAGCTTCCTCTTCTTCGGTACTGTGCAAAGACTCTTCGATTCAAGGTGTGTCAACTCATTGTTTCGGTGACTTCTGTCCAGCTCATCTGCAGGGTAACTGTCTTGACTCTGTCTCAGCAACCTACTCAGCAGGCCATTTTTGGAAAAAGAAAAATCCTGAGGTGAAAGAGGCTCAGTTTTCAACTCCTCTGATGCTGGAGAAGTAGCTGTGTTTCTCTTCAGTGAGTGAACAAATCCTTGATATTCCCTTGATATACCCTTGCATTCTTTTACTTGTTGTGCATTTGAATTATAAGGAACATTTGATTCTTCAGGTGGTTCAGTTTTTATTTTCACTGTCAATATTTGCTCATTCAAAGCCTTATCTGTCTGTTCTTGAGAACTTTCATCTCTTAAAAGCATCCTCTCTTTCTTCTCACTTTTACCTTTATTGGGAGTTCCCAGAAGCAGCTGAAGGACAGTGCGCCTTTCAAGGAGATTTTCTATTTCTGAACCTGGAAGTCCTTGTTCAGTCAGTGCAGGTTGACAACTGAATATTTTGTTGTTTTCTTCATGTGTACTCAATTTATTTGTAAGCAGAGGGCTGTTCAATCTATCAATCAAGCCAATAGGTTTATCCGTGTTCCCTGCTAGCAGCTGCTTGCTAGCTCTCTGTTCTTCACTTGACATAGAAGTCTGCATGCCGCATTGAGCGAGGTTCTGCAACAGCTTGCTGGCACTGAATGCTGAAGAGTTCTGGGGACTATCGTTCCTGCTCAGCTTGGTTCCTTGAATCTCTTTGCTCTTAGAAAGGTCTATCAAATGTTTAGAGGCGGGATTCACCAGTCTGTCTGGCTGGATGCTGCAGGCATATGGTGGCGAGCTACGCTTGATGGCTAGCGACTGGTGCGAGAGGTTTATAGGAGAGTCTGCTTTAGCAGAACCCAGCAAAGGTGGAGTGCTTAAGGGAGTCATTCGATTTGCAGTGGGACTGTCAGTAACAGGAGTCCTTTTACCAGTCTGTACAGTGAATTTTGCCACATCAGCTGCACTGTGTGGTCCCTGAGCATCATTACTCTTGTCTACCTTTTCTTCACTCTTATGCCCAAGTAACAGCTGAAGTAGTGTTACTTTTTGATGAGGATTCAGCTTAGAAGCTTTTGGAGTGTCTTTGTCTTCCTTGTTCTCTGGACAGGAAACTTTTGGATCCCAGTTATGAAGCAAGGACTGAGTCAGGTTATCCAGTGATGCAGATGGACCTGCATCTGGTTTATCTGTCCTCTGTTTAAAGGACAGGTCTATAGGAAGACAGCTAGAATGGGAGCTTTCATCATCACTGCTGTCATCTTCTGTAAAACTTGGATTGTTGTCTGAATACTCATCAATAGTTGTCGGTGTGCTGCTGTCTTCAAAAACACTGGCTCTCTCACTTGGTTCATGGCCTTTTATGTGTTTGGTGGTATTCTGGCTCTTCAATAGATGCAAGAGCAAACTGTTGCTGGGAGAGGTTTTCAGGTTACTCCTTTCTAATGTACTTTTGTATCCCACAGTTTTGGGAGGTGAATGCATGACTCCCGCTGAACTCTGAAATGGTGCCATACTGCTTTTGCTAGATACTGTTTTGGCTGATGATACCGTCTGACCATTGAGATGGCTTGTCATTCCTTTTGCTAAACCAAATTGGCCAATGTCTTTCTGAGTGTTTTCTTGTAACCTGGCCATAGCTGCAAGTCTCTCACTTGCTATCTGATTTGCATTTTGTGCTTTTAAAGCATGTTCCCTGGAGTACTGCTGCAAGTGAGCTTCACTTGAAAGGAGCAAAGCTAGCTGGCTACATGCTACGCTGGGCTTCGGTGAAGCAGCAGGACTAGATCGTTTCTCTACCATGCTTGCAACAGCTTGTAATCTTGCAGCACATGACAGTGGCTCATTTATCACTTTAGGTCCACTCTGCACCACATGAGAAGATTCTATAAACCTCTCTTTGGGCAGGTTCTTTGTTAGGTCAGGCAGGCTGTTGTCCAGCTTCTGATCCTTTGCTTTGCTTTTCTTCAGCAGAGTCTTCAGGTGACTGGATGCAACACCATAGCACCTTAAGTCTTTCTCCACTTGTAACGAATCGTGGCTAAGGGAATATCCTTGCTCTTTAAGGCTCTGCCTAATCTGCTGTGACAGAGCAACACTCTGAAGCCTAGAGCTGAACGACTGAAGCAAAGAGGCAAGTAATGTGCTATCCTGTTTGCCTTTAGGCACATTTTCAACCATGCCAGCTAACAAAGCCTCCTTTTTTCCATCCAAATCCACAATGGAATCAGACAACCGCCTTCTCTTTGCTGCATTCCAGTCTTCAGAAGACTGTAACAGTCTTGCTTTTTTGAGATGCAGCATGCCAGATCCCTGATATGTATTTGTGTTAAGAACTGGACCATTACTTTGACAGCTGGGAAATATATTTCCAGAAATCTTAAAGTTCTGATCCTCTCCACTATGCCCAGTAGACTTTTTGTCAACTGCAGTACCTGAGCCTCCTGCCGCTTGATGCATTAGTAATCCCTCTAGGTAAGTTAGAACAACAGAATCCTGGTGCATCTCAGAGCCAAGCTCTTCTCCATGAGTCATGTTCAATAAAAGTTTCCAAAAGGGCTCTGGTTCTATTCACTTCAAAGCTAGTTTTGCTGCAGCTGAATTGAGATGCAGAGCTGAGAAATAACAGGTAGATGTCTACAGTGTTTTCTCACAGACTTTCAGAAACAATACAAAATGTCATATTCCAAGCAGGCTTCTTCCAGTGTATACTGTTTGATAAGCCAGGTTTCCAATCATATCAATCTCCCGATATCTAGAATATTTACGAAAGGTATCTAGGAGGAGCACTCAAAACATGGTTCCACAGTAATCAAGTTCCATTGAGCATTTGCTGCCTTCTTTCTCCAGGAGGTGAGCTTGTTTTTCATCTCTTTCCATCTCCACCAAGCACATGAAATTCCTAAGTGAAAAAAACAAAACAACAGAAAGAAAAGATTTTAGGACAAGATCTTACAGTGTAAGACTGTAGTTTTGAAACAAGCAAACACCCCAAAACCCCAACACATTGTCTTAGACAGAGATTCAGGATATACATGCAGTGACCACATTCCAGAATAAATTAAAATTGAAGTAATGGACAAAGTACATCATAACAGATTTAAAGAACTTTGTGAAAACAATTCTGAGGCAGAAAATTTTATACAAAAATTAAGCTTAAGTATCACAAGCACAGCTACTACAAGCACTCAAAGTTCTCCTACAGCTCAAAATAAGGAATAGCGAACATGAAAGGAAAATTATAAATCACTCTAAATATAGTTTCAAAAAGCTACATTGGATTTTAGTTCAGGGTTACACCAAAACTTCCTTATGTAAATACAAAGGACATGCAGACTATTATTCTAAAAGAGAATTAATGGAAAAGGCATGCCTAAAGTCTATGTTTAGTTTCATGTTAAATATGCTTTCAAATAACAGAACAAGTAAGCATCATATATATGAGTACATTTGTGTTTGGCGAAGAGATGACATTGCTAAAAGTAGAAACCAAATTGTCACTGCTGCCTGGGACTATCTAGTATGATAGCACAACAGGGAAGAAACCTGTTTTTCTTACAACTCCCAACTACCATAATTCATTAGAAGAATCATGTGATAGGAGTGGCGAAGGGGGGTTATGTTCCTGATAGAAAACCTTATAGCCTCCCTTTGCTGGAGATTTTTTTACCTTTACATTCGTTCCATGTATTAAGCATATAATGGTAAAAAAACCTGAGGTCTTCCTTGAAGTCTTGTTATTTTCAAAGAGCATAGAAACACTACTCAATACTTTCTTGGATGAGCCAGTATGCTATAAAAAGCTCTTTTAAAAAGCACAAGGGCATTTATGCTAGATGCATCTCTTCAGTTTTAGTCATATTGTTGGTCAGTGATAGCATGAATAGTTCAGACAGTCACTACAGTTCAATACTGAGATCATTACACCACACATGCCTACTCCACTCATTTGGTTCTAAACAGGCATAAATATGCAACATGAGCAAAGCGAAGTGTCTTTCCACACATCTAACTCTCCAATCCACTTTCACAGACTAAAAGCCCACTGAGAACTTGCAAGTTTAGAAATGATGTACACAGATGAAAACCTTGCCTCCTTGAAGTGAATGAATATTTTATGATTGATTACCCAGAGGCTTTTTTTTTTTTAATTCAAAAGCTACAGGCAACTAGGAGTCAGAAAACTATCAGATCTGAAAAAAGTAAAGACTCAGAACAGCTAAATAGTCACAATGTTAACAGCCCATAGATCCCCCTGTGCAAATACTCCCTTAGTAGATTGTAAGTCATTAAGAGAAACTCTAAAAATGGAGCCATCCAAAAAAAAAAAAAAAACCAAAACAAAAAAACCAGCAATGCATTGTGGTGCAAATGTGTATACTCATATGTCTAAATACACAATGAAAAGTTGGTAGCTATTGTTGGAGTCTCAGTGCTTCTCTCAAACAGTCTATGTTCACCATCATTTACAGAATTACCCATAGAACACACAGTGTTTGTTCAAATATGTAACCCCAACTTAAATATGGATTAATGTAATTTAACGAATTACTTATCATCTTACTGTTCTTTCAAAAACCTCTGGGTGGACTTTTGCAGTTTCCACCCAAAACAGACTGAAATCAGAAATTTAAAAATCCAGGTTTCTAATAAATACATCAAGTATCCAGCAACTGCAACATCAATAAAGCTAGAATTATTTCCTCAAATAATTGGGAATGCACTTTATTTGGAAAATATAGTTTTCCAGCTTCCAAAAATAAAACCATCTATCTGCCGCCACATTTTTATACTTCAAATTAAGCTGACAGCATGCTGTTCTTAAAAAGGTGTGAGTAGCACTTGAGACCCTGTATTTTGTGTTTAAAGAATAAGATTGAAGTTTTTTCAACATTTCTTACTAACTGACAAAAGCAAGCCTTGCAGGGCACCTTTAAGATGAAGTCCCAAACAAATACGCCGTTAAGCCTACATTCATTAAAACTTTACTTATTGCAGCTCTGGGTAATTAGAAAAAAAGAGAAGACAGTTCTGCAAATCCCTTGAGTACCCAAAAAGCCTGTTGCAAATGATGAAACTTGTAGCCAGTACAGTTTACATACAGTAATTACTCTAAGAACTTTGACACTTTTTTTTTAAAAAAAAAACAACCAAACCACACACTCACTAAGGAAATATTGGTAATTTTTCAGAAATTAGGTTGATGCAAAAGAGCCTTCAATAACGAGAATGAAATTTGAAGGCATTTAACAGATAAGGAATGGGACATCAGTGATCCTTATGAAGAACCTGTTCTGATCTAGTGCTGCAAGAGGTTACTACAGCATTATAAAACCGTACATGACCTAATACACAAGCCATAAATGTGATGAAATAATCTGTCAAGAACTGAAATTACATTTTTTAAAAGTCTTTAAACCTACACCTTATTTGTGATGGAAAACCATGCAGTAAATTTCAGGGTCTGAAGGCAAATCTCCTAACTATGCATTTCCAGCAAGTTTTGAGCCAAGTACACTTTCTCTTCCAGTATCTGAAGCGTGGTCATGTGGGAACTGAATCAGCTTTGGAAATCAGGTGGGCACTAAGGCAACAATTCAGCAGCCTTTTAAAAGCAGTTAGACTGTTCCAGAGAATTTCCCTGGACCCACTGAAATGTTAATAATTTTTCTTGCTATTCTAGAAATCACCAGAACTGAGGAAAGAAAAGAAAGAATATAAAGACATAAGGCAGAAGGAAGAGAAAGGAGAAGCCACACAGCAACAGATCTCATATTTCCCAGTAAGGGCTAAAGTAAACTTACTGCAGTTAGCCTCTAACATCAACCTCTAACATCTCTAACTCTCAAAACATAAAAATTGTATTTTTGTGACAAAATAAATGGATAAAGTTGACATGCTTTCTTGACCATCTAACTACTGTATATGCAGTTTTTTGTTGCTTCAACTATCTTCTCCCAAGCTCCTGTATCCTAACAAACAAAACACTTGTTTTGCAGAGACTATTTTTAGAGCCTCCAAGAGCACACACGCATCACAGCTCATTAAGCCATGTTTATCTGGACAGGACCAAAGCAGCAGCAGGATTCGGAATGCTGTAACCTGGGGAGGCACTCCCCAGGTAGAGAACACCATGGGAAATCAGTCCTCCAACCTTTTAATATGTGCTGGGGAGAAACCGTGAGTGGAACAGGGAAGATAAGAGAGTAGGACACTGAACTGTGTGCATCCAGATCATTAATTCTACTTTTGCAGTTGTTGGGAGTTTTTCCTTTTTGTTTGCAGACTACAGATAGGGTTAGCTGTCACAGATACTTTACAAGAATGATTATAATAAACTTTAAGATCCTTTGCTTACCATAAAGTATTACTGCTGCAAAAGATAATGAAATTTGAGAACACATCTTCTATTAAGTTAAATCACAACAACATCTGAGACAATGGCTTTTACCTCTTGAATATTTATTTAAAGAATTCTTCAAATTAACATGTGCCTCACCTGTAAAAACTAACTGGAGACACTAAACAAACAGCAACCTCCTAGTTAACTCAAAAGATATTAGCTGATGCCATTGAAGGAATGAATAACAGTTCACAATTTAAACTAGCAAAATGACATCTACAAGACACTTTTTTCAATATCCCTGACTAGTATTTCTAGTTAAATCCCTTTGCTAAATTGAACAGAGAACCACAGTAAACTAACTCCTCTTAGTCTAGTATTATTTGAGTAGGAGGGCTACACAATCTAATGGAGATAACTTATAAGACTTGGTAATATCAAAGTGTCTTCTCTTGTAGTCTTAATTCAAGATTGTAGAAAAAACCTTAAGGTATTAATTTCAGAAACGGTCAACGGCTAGCAGATCGCTCACGTGAACGCTCACTAAAGGAGAGATCATCCAAACTCATGCACATCGTTAGAATGATTAATAGAGGTTGAGATGTAAAACAGAGGTTTGGGTAAAACATTTTTACTGCATTTCATAGTTCTTCAAAGACTATTAAATTCCTGTAGTAATTTTATGTTCCATTTTTAAGTTGAGATGACTCTAAATATGAATTTCTAGAGCTGAAATCAAACTCACCTGTGAAATTAATTAATCTTTAGTTATTTAATAAATTCAGTTTTCTAATGGTTAGAAACTATTGGAAGAGCGACAAGTCTCTCACTAGCTCAGTGACTTGCTGTTCTCATATTCCCAAGCATAAAGGCTACAGCCTACCACATCAATGGCTCACGCAGTCGTTTTAATTATTACAGATTTAAGGAATGCAGTACAGTGATTACAGTGGCAGCCTGGGATCCAGGGGTCCAATTACTTGCTGCGCTGCAGACGGGCTGTCTGACTTCTGCTTTTACTTTTCTAAACCCTGTTTTCCCAGGTGGAGTAATAATAGATGCAAACTTCAGAAAGATAATTGAGGATAAATGTATTAAGGCAGTGTGTTGTTCAACAGCTCCACAAAGAGCGCTAGAGTACATAAAAACATAGGATTTTAAGTGATCCACCATCCCTATAGCTGCCTGCAGTGAAATTAAGGTCTCCAGAACACACAATGAAATTAAGGTCTCCAGAAAAATTCTCACACATGTTGGAAATTGCAGCAGAATCTTGCAGTGAACTGAACATGCATGTGGAAAATGAGACTAACTGTCCCAGAACTGTTCTGTTATTAAGCTCCATTTGTATGTCTTTGATTTTAGCGGGCAGGAAGGACGTATTCAGAATGGTGGTATAAGCACTTTGGTTCACTCTTCTTGCAAAGGTTCTAAGCAACAAAACAGGCCTGATTCAACAAGCCCGGGGTACCAAATCCACAGAGGTGCACAAACATTCAGGCACTTCAATGGCATTTAAGCATGTGCTTTAAGAGAATCAAGTATTTAAGTGCTTTGCTAAATCCCCGCTTTGTGTCAGAAATCTGTGGAGATTAATGGAACAGCTGAGACCTCTTCACAGTTTTGATTCAGGCTCTCAAGACATTTTGAAGGTTCCCTTTGCAAACATGATTTGGAAAAAGACAAAAAAAGCAAAAGTGATCAGATGGTGGAGCAAAATTCAGCAATAAATGGGTGAATTAATCCATGGTTGCACTCAAAATTACTTGGGAATCAACGAGTCTTTTTTACAATGAATTTGTTTAAAAAAAGAAAATCAGCCTTCTCTCCTACAATCATAGGATATGTCTTTGAGAAAGCAAAAATAGGCTTCTTCCCAGGAGCTTGGCATGTTATTCACTCCTTCTAGGCCTACTGACTGGCTCCAAAAGACATTTTAAAATGGAAAAGATGCCTATCACTTTTAAACGGCTCAGCGAGGATAGGGCACACAAGGAATCATGTTGCAGCAGGAGGCTCTGCTGCCACTAGGTTTTTTGGAGGGGCTCCCGAGGCCCTGACCCCACCAGGGAGCCAGAATCCCCCATCCTGGGCAGGGGTGTTCCCTTCAGGGGCTGGCGAGCTCCTGCTGCCCCTCCTGCAGCATTGCTCACGCTATAAAATACTCACTTTGGATAGCAGCAGGGTTAACAACAGCAAAAATCCTGTGCAAGTACCAGAAAGGGAAAAGCCTTTTCCCTATTGTTTTGTTAAGCTGCATATTGCCAAACATGGACCTGACTTTGCCTTCCCTTTAAGAGAAGGTTTGGACAACAGAAAGGGGTGTTGGGGTTTTTTGTTTTGTTTTGCTTTTTTCAGTATTTGGCAGGGAAAAGGGGGTGAGTGGAAGGGACAGACCCAAACCAGCCCAGTCAAAACCTTCTGGTGATTTTAGCAGCTTCAATGGTAGGATTTTGAAAAACGTTGCAGAAAACTGATTCCACAGCAGCTGATGCAATAGCTCAAAGAGATGCAAAATCTACCATTTTACAACAGCATGTAAACACTGAGTAACTGAGAAGTTGTAAGTCACATAAAATTGATGTGAACACAGAACCAACAGTGCAGCAGACACAAGAAAGTTTTTCCTGCGATAATAAGATCTGACAGACCACTAGACTGAAATGTTAGTGAAATAAAAACTGACTGGGAAAGAAAAAATCCCAACTCTTCTGGCAGTAGAGACTATTTATATTTACTTTGGCTTTTAGGAGACTGCTAAATTGTAAATGTTAATTACTGTCGTTGTTAATTGTGGCCCCAGAGGCACATAAGGGCAGGCTGTTCCTATGTATTCCCTCTGGGGTGTGGAAAGGGGGATTCAGACACCTCATCTCAGCGTCCCTTTGCTCCTCAGATTTCACATGGGATTCTCCACAGTCCGGGAATCTGTGACTCACTCAGACCATGCAATACCACCTCACGGCAACGAGGAGCTTTGGGACGATACATAATATATATCAAGGGGGAATATAATATTTCCACTGTCTGCTTAAATGACGTGTGGAAATGTCAGAGAGATTTTCGTATTTATGCCGAGAGCCTTTTGGGGAGGTGGCAAGGCAGGCTGAGCACGTTTGCCCCTACGCGAGGAGAGACGCAGAAGTCAGAATGCCTCAAAGTTAGTGGCAAGGCATTTTCATGGGAAAGACCAAAAATCTGAGCAGTGCCAGCTACATCGCAGCTTCTACCCAAACCTGGGGAAGTACACCGCAAAGAAACGCCCATCTAGCTCTGATGCACGGCTCTCCCCAAAGAGGGGACAGGAAAAGCACGAACGACAGCAACCCGAGAGCGGTAGTGCTCGGAGAAAAAGGTATGTCTGCGCTGCAGACTGACACATACAGGAGAGAGCCAAGACAGCTCAGGTGCCAGAGTAAGCCTAGTCTGGCAGTAAGGGACCTCACAGAGGTCAGCCTGCCCTGCGAAGCAGGGTACTTCCAAAACAGTGCTGGTCTGCTGCGACTCGCCTGATGCTGGCACTCAACTCGGCTACCTCTTCCAGAAAGCAGTGCACAGCTTGCACAAGGCTGCAGGCAGAGACATTCCTGCCTAAGTTACATGTGACTTGTGTTTTTGAAGCTTAGCTCCAAAAGAGCTGAAGTACATCAGGAAGGGAAAATGGGCAACAGACACAAATGCCGTAAAAGTTGAGTTTGTGAAAGCCTTAGCGGCAGCTCTCAAAGTTTATAAGTATACTCAAGCACTGTACACAGCTTAATTCAAATCTGGCCCACACGTCAAAACCTCATGCTAAGAAGTTCTGCTAAGTTCAGAGACTAATCATGTGTGGCCATTTTTCATGCTCTTCCTACACTCTTCAAGCAATAGCTAATGTCAGCCTACCTTATTATTTCTTATTGTAACACATAAAAGAACTATGCATCACAGAAATAATACTCTTAGATGTGGAAAACCCCACCCTCTTCTTATAACATGATTTACTGTTGCAAGCAATTGTTCACAGAAACGTCAGTCAATTCCTTAGCACGGACCCATGCACATATATTTGTTTTTACAAATACTGCCAGAGGAATCTTTCTATTTTGTTCTGTAATGGTACTGTAAAGGGCACCTTTGAGTTCATTTCTTGATCAGGACCTGCTAACACTCATAGATGAGCTTAGAAACATGCTCTCTGCCAATTCTTTGCTAGTTGTAGTATGAAGGGGAACAGACATTCAACCTACAAATGCCACCTGTGAAGGAATTGAGTATTTTAACATCTAAACCTGCTACAACTCAGGGTAGTGTGTTGATCAAAGCTCAGAAGCACAGTGAGCAAAACTCCTTTCAGTTAATTGAGTCTTCTTATTCAAGAGACCAAGAGCAACCAGGGACAAAAATATATACCACGGTCCATTTTCAGGATATAGGGGTAGCTAATATACTGGTAGTTACAAAAGAATGGACAGAGGATACATCTTTCCAATCTTTGTAAGCCACTTGCCTGTAAATAAGCAATTAAAATGAAACTAACAACCAGATTCCCATTCCCTCCAACACCTACAAAAATAAATCACTCATTATGCATTTAACTCTATGTCAACTCCCCAAGAATGAAACTTGATTAATACACAGTGAAGAAATCAATGTCCTCTTCTGGACAATCATGCTTTTGAGTTTCGATCAATGCATGCAGATAACGCATTTCCACACAACTCTGACCTTCTGCTTGTTTGACCCAAAGATACATACTTTTATCCACAACACTACAATAAAATCGTGTACTTGTTGGATTTCTGGAGTAACTGTACATCTTAGGCGATTTGTCATGTAAGTCCCTTTATGTTATTTTAACCAAGAACTGGTTTCACAGAGGATAAACTCTGTGAACAAGCAACAAAAGCAATGTCCAGCTTTTATTGACAGTAGTAGTTGTGTTCCACTTGGGATCATGCGACACATGCTTAGTTATGAATGAGAGCCACTTTCTAGACTTTAACAGAATGGGTTTCAACTAACCAAACATAAATACACAGTAATTCCATAGGAAGGTGAAATATAGGATCAGTCGCATAAGTATTCAATTATATGTCAAACCCCGTAAACTCATGTTAAACATCCAGATGATCTGGGTTGGTTGGTTTGTTCTTGGGTTTTGGTTTGGCGGGGTGTTTTTTGGTTTTTGGGTTTGAGTGGAAGGACAATACAGTTTCTATTGTAATGGGAGATTTCAGCTTATTGTAGATGAAGTTTCTAGAGGCTATGGACACATAAAAGGCTCATATAATTTCAGTTAAGTGGGAAAGGAAAAATCTGCATTAGCAAGGAGGCCTCTACTAGTTCAATTACAATTAAAAATAGATTTTATTTTTCCTCTCCAAAGTACCAATAAGGCAGAATTAAAGACAGAACATAAGAACCAACTTTAGTGAAACCTGGGGGGAAGATGCTAACAACATCCAGTAAAGAATGTCACAGAAAGTCCCCATCTTACCACTATGTCAGCATTAATCTGAATATAATAACATAAATTCCACAAGTGAAATACTAAAAGCCTTTCAAGTCATATAGATGTATACAGAGATGGTCAGTTAGTTAATACCCTCAAACATTAGGAATTGGGCTGCAACTCAACCTTAGCCATGAGTCCAACTGCAACAATTAAAATACTGACTTAGCTTAAAATCAACGAAAACCATATTCACTGCCACAAAGCCATGGTAGAAACAGTGGACGGCTGGCAAAGGGAAGTGTTTAACCACCCCTCAATGTAAGAGCATAACCTTTGAAGTGACTTCTCAAATTTTCTGTTGATAAAAATGACAAGCATTTTAAAAAGAAAAATAATACACTGTCACAAAGTTGTGAAAGAGTTTTTACTGGTAAGTTTTCTAACTGTCTTCCATGACTGCTGCATGAAGGAAGTAACTGCAAAATAGCAAAAGACTATTTATTGTTACTGATTGTTCCATTAATGTCAAGAAAGTTAAATAGGTGCTTATACTCACTTAAAAACTGCATAAAACAGAACAATATGGATGTGTGATTGATTTCTGAAAATAGTGTGTGATTTTCTACATGTAACAACAATACTCTAAAACTAAAAGGCCTATTAAAAAATAAGTCTATTACTCCATACCTGCACTCAAGGATTAGCTAATTTGGGACCATCTTTCACCGTGTCTGTCAAACCAACAACCTCACTAAACCTTTATAAAGCCATATGCCCAAAGCATTAGTTACTCTGAATAACCTCACTGCCATGTTAGCGTAAGTCTAAAATTATGCCTGTTCTCCAGAGCCCAGCTGAACGCAAGCAGCATCAGCGCCTAACTGGCTGCTAGTGAGCTCTGTGTCGATCTCTAGGAAAAAAAAGGCCATCTTCTGCTGCCACATAGAACAACGCCAGTAATAAACTAGTTTAGAAACTGCACATTTAGATGTGTACAAAAATAGGGTTCCACAAGCATTTTTGTCTGGTTTAAAGTGTGAAGCTGCTGCCAAAATGTGTAGCCTTGTCTTGGTCTATAGATTTGCAGCTGCCAGCACCTGCCACCTTCCCTGCATTGACACAAGCATCCCTATAGAAAACTCCTACAGGGCAAGTTGGACTAAGGACCTCATCACTGTCAAAAGGAACTCCAAAAACACCGATGTGTGGCCGTTCCACACATTCCCATGTGGGAATGCCTACTGCAAGAGTGGTGTGAGGAAGGACAAAGAGCAGGGCCTCCCCCTTCCAGTGCTGAACCACCCTTACACCAGATGAAAGTGAGAGGAGCATTGCCACCAGTAAGATTCTCCAAGAGGAAACCCGATCTCCAGGCAGAGTGCATGTGCTGAGTTCAGAAGAGTTCATGAATGAGATAAAGATGCCTTTTTAAGAAGCATCTCCTAAAAAGATTTTTTTTTTAATATATAAAAATGGCAACGTACTCTTTTCAAGCCCTCTGAAATCTGAAAAGACAACTGGAAATAGAATAATTGATTCAAATACTTTAATTTTTATGTTCTACTGAGGCATCCTGTGAAGATGGAGTACAAATCCTATTAAACTGAACTTAGTTTGTCCATCCTTAAAATAGATTTGACATACAAACACAAACACAAGGTCAAGGTCACAGATCAGCAAGAAGGATTACAAAGAGGACTGATGTAAGAGCTGGCATTTGATCAAAGCTCCTGGATTTTTTTTTTTTTTAGTACACTTACCAGAAATACCACTACATTTTCTTCACATTAATACGTTATATGCTTTAAGCATTCCCTACCTGTAAGAGCAGCTTCCCTATGCTTATTTATCTTAACAGAAGATGTTAGAGAGCACATCAAGTAAACTAAGGAAGAACTCTTATGCTAAATAAAAAGGAAGTGGAATACACGGCTTTTTGCCACCCTTTTCACTCTATTCAGCTATGTGCTGATACATATAAATCACAAATCCAACAAGAGAACCTACTTGCAAATACAGGACATGACAGTAAGACCACTGCCAGAGAATCAACACTTCAGTTTATAACTTCATATAGTCCAAGTTACTTAACATAGCAATCATGTATTTGGATGTGCACTTCCAAGCACAACACTTGCTTATCTATCCTAATCATCTGTGTGCACAGCACATATTTATCAATTGAAAAGAATACCTCTTAACACAAGGTCTGTGCAAAACACAATCAAACCAACCTCATCTGTAATCAGGACATTTACCTTCTAGAAAGCTTCTTCAATGCTGAACACTGAGTAAGTGAGCAGATTAAACACAGCAGCAACAGTTGAAAGACTCATCAAAACTCAGCTGCTGAAAATAGTTAGCAATGAAAGTCATTTACTGATCTATCCATCCACCCACCCACCAATACATTCTCAAAGCTTTAAACACATGCTAAAGAACATTTAACTTACAGGTCACATCCACCAGACACTTAAGCAAGAAAAAGAAAAGGTGTCTTGGACAACACACCATTGCGACATTTAAAGCTGTACCGCGGTCACAAAGTTTAGATGCTCGTTATAGTAAGTAGTAATTCAAAGAATAGTGGGCTTGTACTCTTACTTCTGAAACCCCACTTTCAACATGAAGATAGCTCTGATCTTAGTCTAGACATGACTGGGAGCAGTTTATATTTAGACAGAGCTATGTCTATACATTTGTGTTGCTATCAAGCTGTTACTGGAATCCATTTGGTGTGACCTGCGTAACTCACATGTATGTGGGTATCTCAAGACATTGCCAGTAAAACCTTCATGCCATCACACATCCTCCTGAATCTTGTTTTGGCTGTGTTTCACCATTTGTTCACTGATTTTTCTCTGTTTAATTTCTGTTTAGGTATTACCTTTACAGCCCTCTACTTGCACAACTGGGTTGGCTCAGTTACTAACGAAGAGGCTTTAAATGAAGATGAGAAAAAACCTACAAACACAAGTTTAAAAAGATGTCTCCTTTTTGATAACATCCTTCACAGGAAATAGACTGTCACCCTTTTAAGCTGTAGTATCACCTGAGCTACAGAAGCCAGATACAAATCACTCCTGAAGCCTGGGATGCAAGCCTGACAGCAGTTCATCATATCTTAAAACAGTCACTGGTTTAAGATCAAATTGAGTTAAGCTGTAGATCTTGGGGCAATACAATTCTGCTCCTCCTTAGTCTCCTTTGCTACAACTCCTTCAGCAAAACAGGAGAAAAGGGAGGTTTGGTTTTTTGGGGGGTTTTGTTTGATTGGTTTTTTCCAAGTGGAATTTCTATCCTTCCTGCTTTGGAAAGGCTGATAAAGCTTCTCATTGCATTGAAGTGTTAGGAAGAAGAAGTAGTAAACAAATTAAAAAACAAAACAAAAACAGGCAATGATTATGATTCAAGATTTTTAAAAAAAACAACAGAGGTTCATTCAACATCTGCAAAAAAACCAGCAACTTACACATTTTTATGTGTGTTTGGCTCATAGAGTATCTAAGACATTTCACAACCAAAAACATTCTAGGAAACACATTAGTTCATTAGCAGTATAGTTACCCAATACTTAAAACTCGAAAGCAAGTCCATTTGGAGTCATATGGCTTATTTAAGCTATATGCGTTATTTACTAACGCATGAAAATTTGAATGCATGGAAAAGCTTTTACTTAATTGAGCTGTATTACAGTAACTGTTCATTCAGCATCATGTTAGGTCTTCTCTCATGCTTATACTATAAAACAAAAAAATAAAACCCCAAACTTTTAGTCATCATAACCAAATCTTTAATAAAACAAGTCAGCAGCAGTTGTTTTTTGTTGGTTTTTGCTTTGAATTTAACAACAACAACAAAAAGCCAAGTTCACGGTCTTTACATACAACCTGCAGGAGCAAGGAGTTACCGGTAGTTCTCAATTTTGGATCAAATCCCCCACTTCTTAAATCGGTGGGGATATGGCAGGCCAGTGGTGATTCTGGTCTCTTGCTTACTGTGACACCACAGAGAAAAATATCTGAAAGCCAATTTTGTGCCATTCCTCTTTGGAGAGCTCGAACAGAGCCAAAGCTTTCTGTACAGAGACCCTAATGTAAACCATTTCAAGAGTGTTGTTTCTGACAAGAGGGTAATGACAAGCTGTAATAAATGACTAGCCAATATAGCAACAAAAATGAGTATGACAGCTAGCACAAAGAAGAGAGTACTTCTGATCAATTCAGTAGTAACGTAGTCCACAAGAAGGACTGGATGCTTGCCAATACCCATTCTGTAACGGAACTATTTTATTTTTTTTAAATGTGTTGTCTCTGGTTGTATTTACATGTGTATGTGTGAAATGTCAGATCGAGAAGTTTTAAAACATGTTAAAATACCATTTTGATGATAGTTTAATAGCAACTCCTTCAACTTTGTGTTTTCTTTTATTATTTTTACTAACATGATCTATGGATTTTAATAGAACAACAAAATAATAGCAAGATTATGCACACTCAAATTTGTATGAGAGGCATCTAACTGATGCAATATCTACTAAGCTTGCAGAATTCAGCACCTACGATACTAAAAAAAAGTAATACATCACCAGTTTAAGCATCATGACTACTGAAAGTAAACTGGCTCACATTTAAAATCTTAATATTCTTCTACTATTCAGCACATAGCATAGGATTTCCTTTTCCAAACAAGATGTGCAAGGTCAGTTGTTCCAGCTCTCCCATCCTTCAAGTTGTTCAACACACACCAACCACAGCAGGCGATCCGATTCCACATGCTGGAAGCCTGATACTGATTCATCATGTAACAAAATTGGCTGGTGGTAACAAGCATAGGCAGCTTGAGGTAGGTGGTAAATTTCTCTCTGTAGATCTAGTCTCAGCTTTTTTGGGGAAAAAACCCCACAAAAATATCTTAAAGTTGTAGTTACAGGTTTAATCTGTTCACTTAATATCTACTGATGAAGCATGGAGAGAGCGAAATTGTCATAAACCAAGAGACTAACAGCCACGAACCTAGCAAATAAACATTTGAAACTCCACAAAAGTAGCTTACAGTATGTAACATACAGTATAAAGTCATTATCTAATAGTTATTATCCATAACCATGACTCTATCAATTCCGTTGATCAGGTCAGGTATTCTTTCCAGCTTAATCTGCCACAGTAAAGACCTGAGCGTGACTGAGAGGTCACAACCCATGTCCTTTGTGTTATATAAAGCCATCTTTCCTTGATGTATGTGGAAGAGTCATTTCCCAGCTCAATATACCATCAATAGGTAACTCCAGTGTTTTCTGAATCAATATATAGTAAGGCATTGTCAATAACCCGAAGATGTTTCCTTGACTGCCTGTATTCTTACTAAGCTGTACTCCTTTTGTTTCTTTACTTTTTCAAAGTCTTTAGAAGAATCCTGTCATAAAGCTAAATAAGGTTTTCATTCAACCCGTTGCTAAATTTCACCAATGAACGATACCAAAAGAACTTCGCTGATGACTACATTAACATGTTTTCATTCAAGAGCAGTTTAGGCTCATATGTACCTGCACAATCTTACAGAGCTGCAGGACAACTCACAAATACCAAATTAATGCAGAAGTGGATCACACTGGACATGAAGGTGCAAGCCAAACAGGGCAAGGAAGGAAGATCAGAGGAAAAACAAACAAACAAAAGACCCACCAAACCCCAAGCCCCACTCTTCTCAAAGTGACTTTATGCTCTAAAAGCATACAATTTAAAATCCATTTGTTGAGAAGAGGCCAGAAGTTCTGGTGGGCAGGTGATCATGTCTCCAGCTTCCCCGCAAATTTTTAGCAGATTGTTAGCTTGGCACCCTAGTTAGCAACCTCAGCAGAAAGAGATCAAAGACTATTTGGGGACGTGAAATAAAGCACCCTCCGACTCAGAATTCTTAAGAGGTATAAGGACCAAAGCTAGTGTGAATTAGATGAAGTTACCACTCCATGCCCGGGGTGAGAAAAAATACAGGTTAATCAACATCTTCCCAAGTTCAGGAGCAGAAACTCATACCTCTCAAGTGTCAGTGCTGGATCTTTGTGAATCTGCTTTTCACTCCACCCTGCCAAAAATAAATACATTATAATCAGGATGCAGAAACTTATGGTGGAAAACAGTTCTATTTCTACTGTAATAGGAAAGTAATTCTCTTAATTCAGTATTAGCTGATGAAAGGGAGCCTGTCTTACTTCTTAACAAGGTATCAACAGACTGAAATAGAATTTTCCCCTAAAGCTGGTTACTTGTAGTCAGTTTGTGACAGTATTAGAACCTGACCAGCAGAATCCAGCTGAGCAAGCTGGTAAAGCTAGTATGCCAGGAAACAGGGGATAGGTTTCCTTGCTCGGTTAATACTGCCCACTTTGTCAAAAAACAGTTGTCATCAGGAGATTCTCTTTATTCTCACATGCCCACTACCCATTTAGCCACAGTGACTTAAAAAACCCCAACCAACCAAAACCAAACCAACAAATACACCCCTGATATTGCATTCTGCTTTTCTAAAATCTTGTCTTCTCCCACTATTATCCTTAAGTTACTCCATTTAGCCTTCTCTCAGCTCCCTGCTTCTACAGCCCATACTTCCGTAACATCACTGACAGACAGCAACCTTTCCATACTATACAAAACACAGCTGGTATTGTAATTCTTTCCCTCAAGATGGTCTGACTATATAACCCTTTACTTCCAGTTTTCAACTGTTTTTCTCATGCTCTAGATTAAGTTTAAAATCTCTCATCTGAGTTCTACAGGCATTGATAACTCTTTCATTTCTACCCACATAGCCTAGCCACTTACCATGTCCTTCTTCCTTACCCTTTTGTTTCCACAAACACTCATTTTTACTGTAATACTCAAGCACCTCTCACACAGGAAATTCCATTATGCTTCTTCACTGCTCCCCAGGCAAAAATTGTCTACACTCTGGAGCCTATTTATTCCTCTCCTTCAACAGTAAATCACCATAGCAAAAATTAATCCAAATCAACCAAAATACCTCCTGCAAAACCGCAAACCAAACCACGAATGATGTATGTTGCTTGCCTTCCCTCACAGATTCACATCGTATTGTTTGTTCCCTTTCCCTCATAGTCTATATGAGGTTTGAAAGAAATATATTGGCACATGTGAGATGCTGAGTACATACATAATATGAGTTCAGCTGGAAAACAATTAAATGAAGCCCTGAAGCAACACTGGCCTCCAGAGTAGGTATGTTTTCCCTTCCTCTTATAAAAGGAAAATTGCATGTATTTCTTTTGCAGCATGACAATGCATGTTGCTGTCACAGTTTTCATCCGATACCTTTCTTTTACTATATTATTAGAGAGGAAGGAACAAGTGGAACACACAAAGATCAACAGAACACAAAGACGATATGGAGAAAAGGGTACAGAAGGGCTAAAATATAATGCACAATGGTTAAGATAAAACGTGAAAGGGCTCCCCCTTCTCTTTTGCTGCTCCTATTAAAAACCCAGAGAAAGCCCTTTTCCTTCCCTGGGTGGTACAATGACAATATTCTTATGTCGATGCAATCTGTTTTCACTTCTAGAGGGCAAAGACCAGAGAAGGAAAGGAAATACTGCTCCTAGGAAAACTTATTTTCAGAGCAACACCACTTATTTATTTTTAATCATGACAGTAAATGGTGCTAAAGATGACTGAACAAGGAAACTTCTGGGGAGGAAGGTGAAGACAGACAAAGTACCTGTCCCAGGGATTGGTTAAACATAAACCCGGACCACTCTCAATGAGACAAAGGAAGCTTTCTGTGTCTCAGCTGCCTTAATGAAACAACCTTCTGAGACCAAAGAACAGATTTATCTGCAAGTTCTCCACTGTTCTGAACACAATTTCTCCTCCTACTCCACAAATCAGAGGGAGCTGATTTATGGGGTCTACCTCTAATTTCAGTTATATCGCAAATCGAATTTAACCCTTCTTTCCAAAGTCCCTTTGGTATCTCTCTGCTAAGTCACATAACCCAACACTTGCCTGTAGCGCTTCTGAAGGTGAAGAGTTTGGGTTACCAAGAATAACCTACTTGAATGTAAATTCCACTTGCCACTTTTATATTCTGCCAGGTTTATGACAGCAAGTCTGTCTGTACTTGATGTTTGCCGGGCAGCACTGTATGGCATAATTACTACTGTAAAACATTTTATATTCCTGTCAATTCAGGCTACAACCTCAAAGTGCTTACAAACGAAGACAAGATACAGGGATAATCAAGCAGAAAGGAAGCGTTGTAGGGAAAAAGTAGCTATAAGGAAGAAAAGAGTCAATGGCAGGTGAAGACAGTGAGGTTATCCAAGCTGCCTGGGACACTGTCTCAGAAGTGTGAGGTCCTGAAGAGTAAGAAAAAGAAATGCAGAAACATGATGAAGTAGGATACTACACACTGTAAAAGGATACAAGCAAACGGATTCATTAAAATGTGAAAACTCTAGGTAGCATGGTTCCCAAAACATCAGCTACATTTCTCTACCACTGCAGGAAGTATTTCCACTAAACTGCAATAAACATCATCTTACAATGCATATGGATGGGAAGTAAAAAATCTTCAGCTGTTATAGTATTTTCATGTGTGACCTTGACCAGTGGAACAAGAGGGAGGACTGGAAGACCTAAAACATCTTGCCTCTATAACCTGTTACTCAGAAAGCGG
This sequence comes from Coracias cyanogaster, assembly GCA_033124195.1. NCBI lineage: Eukaryota > Metazoa > Chordata > Aves > Coraciiformes > Coraciidae > Coracias > Coracias cyanogaster. The sequence goes on along the minus strand of JAVSBS010018445.1, from coordinate 11,165 downwards.
TGGGAGGGAGGGAAGGAGAAAAATCAGTAAGTTACTCCCTGTCCATCGCCATTCAGACCAATGGGTGCTGGGGAGGAAGATTCCAAAACGGAAATTAATAGACTAAACTATTTCTGTAATTCACTTCTATGCAGGAGAAGCAAAGCGTGCACTGAATATAAATTATTTTTGTCAGCTGCCTGTAAGATATGAATGACTGTAAAGAACACAGAATAACAACAGCCTATGTGAGCATAATATATTAATGTTACAGCACCTTTCTTGAGTTTTTCCATGAAGTATCGGATTCACCTTTCATTACCTTACTTCAAAGCAAACAGATGTTTTCCAAGAGCAAGCATGATCCATGTTCTTCACAGATATCAATCAGGAGAAAGGTAATAGTATTTATGACAGTTTTCCTAATGCACAAAAAAATCCAGAGTATTTGATAGGGATATGTAAGCAAAATCTTTGCCGCTTTAGGTACTGCCATTAAAACCTCTCTTGTTAAACATTTCCCTTCGTTCGATGGGCAAAATTGATTATGAGTTTAATTTTCACATAGTAAAGCTCATCCAGCCATTTTTAATTTCAAATTGGTTTGTACTCCATTATGACGGGCTGAATGCTACAAAAACCTTAGATATAGCAACCTCATAAATTGCGGGAAACAGAAAAAATCCTCTTAGGAGCAGGGAGATAAGAGACTTTTTCCTCCGTTGACTGTACTCTGTCAGCTGTAACTACATGCAAGAGTCCACACTTGCAAATTACACAAAACATGCATCTGAACTACCCTTCCATGAAATTATTTTCTTTTTTTAAATGATAGTCACAGGTAGAAAAGCTGAGAAGAAGAAAGTGCCTGAAGTTGACCAAGGATCCTGTTTTTCTTTGATGCAACATACAACCATCATTTAAGAACTCAGTTATTTAAAAAAAAAAAAAAAACAAACCCCTTGGATGTACTCCACTACCAAGCTGCACACAGCAGGCAATATTCTTAACTACAGAAGGCATTTTCATAGACTATGCATCCACTACATGAATCTAGAAAATCCCAAAATATTTCAAACTTGATTGAACTAGAGAATTCAATTTTGTTACTTATACATAATATGAGGTCATAAAAAACCCCACCCACAAACAAACGAACGACAAGTAAAAGGCATTTCAGTTACCAAAGACTTATTTCAATCTGACATCTAAATATCTGATGTTAGATGGCTGCTGCTCTTTACAGACTGATCATAGTAATTTCACTTCTTCGTTTTTCACCAAGACCTCTCATTACGTGCACTGTGCGGGTCTAACCATGTGGGAGGCTACTGGGCACCATCAAAATCGCAAGAAAATTCCATCTTTGAACAAAACGGAACACTTTACAAACATCAATGAACATACCACAGCAGTCCTTTGGAGTATTCAGACTTTCCACGTGCGGAACAGTGAGCACAGGGCAAGATTAAGCAACTTGCCCACAGTCACATGAAGTCCAGACCCACAGCAAAGGAAAAAAGATTTTCTAAATCTCAGTTTGGCCCTTTCATTATAAGATATTCTGTCTGCACAGTTTGTGGGCATTTTAGGATGTTGTCTCATTTGGGGTTTTTTTGGTGTTTTAGTTATTTTTGTTGTTTGGGAGTGGGGGTTTTTTGTTTGTTTTTTTTGTCTGTTTTGTTGGGTTTTTTTTTCCCTTTTTTTCTCCTATTATATTAGTGAAACAGAACAACAATTGAGCACACTAAATTTGATGAAACAATGGGGATTACTAAAGGAATATGACTTGCAACACAACAGTAAATGCCTTTATCTTCTAAAACATGACAAATTACCAGCACTACCATCACCCTTAGTGGGAGATGTGTGTCAGTCAAATACAGCCAGTACAGGTTCTCCACTACACCTGCTGAAAGTTGCTCTCTCCAAGAAAACAATTGTGTAAGTACTGAACTGAAAAGGTGCATGATAGCATTAGGATCAAAACCATAATTCCACCCAATTTGATAATTTCTCAAAGATCTGACATGCTGAAATAGTCCTAATGAGCTGGGCAAGCACTATGTAGGAGTGGAAGGATCACTGCAAAGCAGCAGCAGACAAGAGTTTTGCAGCAGTGGCTTTTCTGATCCACTGCCCACTTTCAGTCTCTTTCCCAACCAAGAACAACAAAGTCCTTTTTCTCCGGAAGCAAGGATCCTTCATAGCGAAGTATATAAAAATGTGTATACATATTTAAGCACTTCCTTCCCAAACAGGTTCATTTTTATTTCCTAGCTTTAGAAAGCTGCCAAAATCTGCTTTTTACCGGTCTAATCCAGCTACAATACATTCACAGCATTTGATTGCTTGGATGGACTAGTAAAAAGGGTGTGCATTCATCCATATGTACACCAGTGCATAAACAGAACTCCAGCAGTCCGTGCTAGAAGCAGAGCAAGGAGAGAAAGGTTACTGAACCTGCAGTAGCAAGTGAATCCAGACAGGCAACTTTTTTGTGCATGCTGATCTGATCTGTGGTGCCCAGGCTCTAGATTCCTGAATTACATCAAGCCTGACTGAGCATCCCCTGCAAGTTGCACCAGTAACTGGAGCTAAGCCTGCTTCTAAGAAAGAAGTTTGCCTCCCATTTAAACAGAGGCAAAAAGTATAGGAAGAATATTCATCCCTTAACAATCAATATTAACATTTTTCCTGATGAGTGATCACAAACTCAAATTGCAGATTCAGAAGCTGGAAGTTTCCAGATTTAACATGTTTGGTCAATAAACTTAGTTTCTACACTTACTCATTTGTGGAACTTGCAGATACCTGCCACAGATGCGCTTTGCCAAAGTGAGAGAAAACAGATAAAGTAGCTGTCATTAGCTTTACAAAATACGTAAGTTTGAGAGGAGAGGAAGGATCCTAAACCTTGTAACTGCTAATAGTCAGTGCCACCTATGGTTGATGTTGCAGAAGCAATGACGCAAACAGTGAAAAAAAGGTGTTGGGAATTTTTTACGAGGCCCAAGTTTTTGAAATGCCTTCAGGAAAATGTCTTAGACAAAGAAGATTCTTAATCTTGGCTACTCTAGATCATTTACCACAACTGCATAGGTAGTCACGCTGGTACCAAAACCAGGTCCCTATTCTTTCCACGATTTTGCAATGAGAACATCTTAAAAACGCACAAAAACTTGTAAGTGCAGCTTTCCGCCTTCTTATCTTACCACACTCACCGCCTCAAGTAAGACTGATCACATTTTTATTAGCAGCTCCATTTCAATCATTCAATATAATCCTGATGCTGCGGATGCTTTGTCCAGTGGTCAAGATGCCAGAGCTTATTTCATCAGGCCTTGCAAAATCCTCCCCCACTGCCCCAACGGAGTATCAGCAAGACTTTTAATTTTCAGGGAAAGTTAACCAACACAAGAGACAAAATAATTCCCTCCAGAGGTTTTGCAGTAGTCTCAGTTCAGTACACAAGGCCATTAATTACACAAGTGCCTTTAGCATTAGCAGGAATCTGGTAGCTACAGCACTGGTTGAGTAAGGCTGCCTTCAGTATCTGCACAGAAAATCTATTTACTTAGAGAAGTTATGCAACACCTCAATTTCCTCTTTTCTTTACTATGCTAAAGCATAATAACAGAAGGAAAGGGGGTGGAGATGGGGAACAGGAATTTCACAATCTTAAGCAGGGCACAGCTACCCTTCAAAAACATACCTAAAATGGAATTCACCTCTAAAATCTGCCCAAATTGATGATACGCTCAAGCACCAACTCTTACTTAAAACTTGATTAAATATTTCCAGAGGAAAGGTGGTGTTACACAGTTAACCAATGTTGGAATCAACCACATGCCTCCAATGTAAAGAAAGAATGAGTTTTTTTTCAAATCTAATTAATTTTATTTGGTTGGGTTTTAATTTGGTCTCCGTACCCCGCCAAATACAGAAGTCCACTCCAGACCAAGATGTATTCCAGAATTCTCATCAAGATTTTACTGTTACCAGGCACGCTCATTCAGTAAATTCGGGAGTAAAAGTTTTAATTCTGCAAACATCCTTCTACTCTCCATTTAAAAAACAGGAAAATCACATGCTACCCAAGATGATATATTCCATGGCACTAGGAAAACCGAGGTATCAAAAACCCATATTCATTAGTCCTTTTTAAACTGTGATCTAGAGAACTGACCTCATATCTCTATTGATACACTAACAACAAAACAAAAACGAAAGCAAACAAACAAAACCCAGCTAAACTAAAACAAAAACCCACAGCTCCCAGAACTAGCTCTACTCGAAAAAGGAATTATAAGTCTCAAAGCAGTCACAGTAATCTTGACTGGCAAAATGTTTTCAAGGACTTGAATTTAATCACATGTCATTTTCTTTTCCTCTAAGCATCTAAAGTCATAAGTTGAATTATTTATGAACAAAAGTTAATTGCATTGAAATGCAGTATTGCCCTGTATTTATCTAACACGTTATTCAGAACTCAACCGCCTGCCACTAACTGGTTAAAATCTACAAAAAGTCAATACAGAATTTCAGATAAGATTTAACCATTTCTGCACTATTACTGCAATTAACTTCCAACATCTTGTTAGATATGGTCAAGTCCCTTGATCTTGTGATGCGCTGTGTAAATCGTACAGCTGTTTTTATGGACTTTTGTTACCATTACACGTGTTTCCAAAAAAATCCAGGGGGAAGAACAGCTCACTCACAAAATATTTGTTTTGAATAAGGAAGTTTTGACCGATTACTTGTAATTAAAGTTATGATTATTTGAGTACAGTCACATTACAGAGCCTCCCTATCCAGGGTTGTTTGAAATTTTCTTCCCTGTCAAAAGATCTTAAAGATCAATAACTTACATGCATAAGGCTGTATTCACACTTTTTGCAAGGTGTAAAATGTAAGCTCAAGGGTACAGTCATATAAATATACAGCATATCTATAAAGTGTTAATCTTAACTCGGCAAGGCCATATGACAGAAGTAACTATTACAGTGCATGACTGCTCCTCAGCATACAGCGTTTTCCAAGTCCCTGTTTCCTTAAAGCAACTTATTTACTTGTCACTTACCAGGACAAAGAGTAGAGAGAGGATTTTGCAAATACCTCTGTGGCTTGTGCATGGTGATAACGCACCAGGAAAGATGGATTTTCATTTCTCATCAAGTATTAGATTAGCTTTACATGCAGATTTAAATGCCCGGGACAAGTCTGCCACCTGTCCTAAACTTAATTAGTCAAGAATGTCTGCATGACAAGAGCAGATACTTCAGATGTTTTGGAGTGACCACAAGCAAACATCCAAATAATCACCAACACAACTTCAGTGATGCCAAGAACGAAGCACTAAGCACAGCTCTGTGAAACAGCTTGAATTTTATTAATGGAGTGCTTCATACTTCCCACCAAACACACAACTGACATCAGCCGAGCATCCATAAAACCAGAGAATCAACTGTGTAAAGTCTGCAACCGAGTTAGGGAAATGCAGAGCACTACTTTTCTCATTAAAATACGGTGCACATTTACACATGGGGGGGGTGAGGGGGGGAAGGGAGCAATGAGGGCTCAAATCCTGCAAGACTTTTTCTCAGCTTTCTTCTTGTTCTGTTTACCACAACAGCACATCTGAATTTCCACATTTTTATACTTCCCCTTACATACTCCTCTCCCCACTAGGATCATTGCAGCAGATTAAAAACTAGGAAAAAACCTCCACATTTTCATTTAAAGAGAAAATACATCCATGCTCAAGTATATTTCACATTTATCACCTTGCTAAAAGCTAAACCAAAACCCCCTTAAAACGTTAATTAGAATTTTATCTGTGTAGGTAGGTAGCAACTACTGACACAGATGTGAGTAACTGAATATAATACAGAGAATTCAGTTATCCAGCTCCTTACTTTGCCATTGGCACATACAATACATTTGTCTCATTAGCAGGGGCTACTTAGTTCGTTGTAGTAAACAAAGCTGCCAATATGACAGCCTCGAATACTTTTCATTCATTCACGTATTTTTCTTTACTTAGACTTCTAGCATGTGCCACAGAAGAGCCGAATGTTAAACATTCCTGGAGTGTCACAATATGTAATACAATAAAACAGATTACAACCATACCTTTCTTTCACAGCAGTGGTGCCAAGCACAGGTACACTGTAGCAATCAATTTGTTCTGCAGACAGTAAGGCTTTCATAGAATACTAATGCAAAATCTCTTTTCTTTCTCCTTCGACTTGACTCCCCAATGCCCGGGTCCTGACCAATACAAGGAGGAGGGCAGAATGTCTTCTGCTGAGATAACCGCAACTACTAATCAAGTATACGTGTACAAGGGCACAGGATTAAACCTCCACCAGGCTTGACTCGGGCACCGAGAGCAGCTAAACACATGCACAGCAAGGTCAGAATTAAACACACACACACACGCACGCACACGCACGCGCATCTACTTGAGTGAACTAATTTATCACACTTTACCACTGACGGCTTTTTACCTCGGGGGAGTAAAATTACATCCTGGTGAACTGACGAGGTTCAGACACAACAGCTTCCAACAGCAAATCAGATCTCAGAAAATGGGAACTGTGCTCCTAGGTGAACACTCCTCTCTCGGCTCAGCAGGCTGTTTGAGGAACTCGGTGCACACCGCGTGTGCCCGTACATGTGTGCACACATGTGTGTAAGCATGCGTGTGCACACGCGTGTGTGCCAGACACACCATCAGGTGCCCGCTAAAACAGAGCCATCGGACTAAACTTCAAAACCAGGCAGTGACTCCCTTCGAGAGAGTTTTCTTTTTGATTATATTTATCTTTACCTCTTAACATAATCAATCTATCACGTCTAATTACTCCAGAAGAAAGCGTTTTATTATTGTCTAACATAGCAAATGTCAAACAAGCTGTTCATTTACCTTGAAGTTTATTAGCATAGAAATGCAACATGAAGATGCTCTCAAGATACTGTCACTTGTATTCACAACATTTTCAAAAACCCCACTTAGCAGGTTTTTATTGCCTGGCATAGCTGGATACTGCATTAGTTCCTAAAATAGGCAAGGCATTATCTTAACTGTATCGCCCTTAAGCTAATAGAAGACTTTTCCTTTAAACGTTCAATTTATATTTAACTTTTCTCTTTGGTTCTCTTTAATTAAAAGACTTCTCACACATTCCAGACAGCTGTAGCTATGTGGATACATGTTTTTTCATAAAAGGTTCATACACGTGCATTTCAAGTAGGAGTGGAAAGTGAAATACTGAATTTAAAGGCAGAGACTTTTCCCCCTCCTGAAGTTCTGCCCTGTCATGCAACCTTCATGGCACTTTCCTTACAGTACACGCATATGTATGTTTTACCAAAACCATCGAAATGAACCCTATAAACTACTACCAGCAGGATTTTAACAACAGTGCTTTTGCATGTGATCTCTGTTGCGAAGAAAATACTGCACAAATACTCCCCAAAAATAACGCCTGGCACTTTACCTAGAATAAACTAGCAAAATATTTTTGAAACATCAGTGGCTTTGCAGAGACACCAGGAAAAAGCAGCGTTAATCAATACTGATGAGTTTGTCCTTGACATACTGACCGTGTCATCGGGCTATTGTCATGTGATATCATGTCATTTCCCCACCTGGCTCATGACCTTGTCCTTTAAATGACCCAAAGCTTCCCTCAAGTAGCAGGAGGCCCCTCCCCGCTGTCTCAGCAAGGTCGAACGGGTCAGCGTGTCCTCATCTATAATCCACCACCATTTGTCAGCAGGGAGGCTGGAGGAGGCAGGCTTGCTACAAGGGGAGAATGCCCAATTAGGCAGCTGTCACACAAAGCATAGGCTGCAAAATTATCCCCTGTCAAAAGAAAGAGCAGCTGCGGGTGCCAATTACAGCAACCTTTCAACCCTTTAGGTACTGGAAACTACACAGAAGTAAATGAAGTACAATTAGTGATAACAAATCGATGAATTAGGACACTAAATTAGAAATTACTAGCAGGTGAGCTTAGGTCTCCCATAATATTAAGGGCACAGCACACCCCAGGCAAGGGCAGGGATGTACAGATTTCACAGAGCACATTAGTTTTGTCCTATCCATCTTTCTTGCGTGGAGCCCATTTTCCTTCATTGTTTTCTTCTCACAAACCTTGCCTGAGCCAGATAGTGCAGGGAAAGGAAAAAAGCAATCCAAAGAGGAAAGAAGTTGCAGTGCCTGATCTTGCCTCTATCCTGGCAAATGCAGTTTCCCTGTTTCTCTCAAGGAGGTCCTCAGAGCCAGCACAACCACTCTCCAGTGAGCATACTCCATTTCAGCCCAACATTTGACATTTGCTGTGCCTCATGTTGTGGCTGGACAAGATTTACCCCAGAACACACACAACAAGAACTAAACCAACAAGTGATAAACTCAGTAAAATTTGTCATTTACACTTGGAACACTTAAATCTGAGTTAAGTGCTAGACTTTTGACTACAGGAGGAAGACTTATTTCTCTGCATTTCAGTTCTCTGATGTATCTGTGCTGTGGCATCTCTGAGCATACACAGAGCCCTAAGTTTGCTAGCAAAGTTTCTGTTCAATGCTTTTTTTGCCTCTTTTTTTTTTCCCCCTTGGTGAATAATTTCTAAATATTCTCTCTCTCCCTCAACATCCCCTTTTCTTAAGCAGCCAACCTGTTAAGTTACTCTGTGCTGGTACCAAAAGGCAGGTCCTACAGACCACAGCAAATCCAGCTTCTCCTGCTCTGGGGCAGGCACTAGGGTCAGCCCCTTTGGCACTATGGAGGCAACTGCTGGCACCAGCCTCTCAGGCTCTGCACCCCCAGGACAACCACAGGAGGGTGGTCATCTTGCTAGGCCCCCACCATTTACAGAACAAGAAGTCTAGAACACAGACCAAGAGAAAGAGGGGGATAAGATGTAAAGTATGAATAATTAATATACAACTGCCCCAAACCACAGTTAAGACAGGCCTTTATATTTAGGTGCTTTGAGTCAAAGAAAAAAAATCTCAGGAACAAAATTCAAATTTCAAGATGCCTTCTATAGTTAGTCTTGCCAGCCAGCTCACAGTCATTTCAAACTAAACAGAGCTGCCATTTATCTTGTCACTTCTTTGCTTTCATTCTCCCATTCCCTAATCTTAACTTCACCTTCTTTATATTCTTACACCTTGCAACCACGTTGAGTACTGAGGACAGTAGTCCAGACGTCTCCAAGCAGCAGTTCAGAAGTAATGCCTGTACACTTGCACTGCAATTCATACATGTATACTCACACACATACACACATGTATATTTATGCTAATACATTCACCAAAATATGAAATGTGGAGTAAGTTAAGTCACTGATCTCCAAGAAGCTATTTCCTATGGCTATCTCTTGATCTCTAGCCAGTGCAGAGTATTTCCGTTTCAAAAAGAAAAAGGAAAAATAAAAATCTTGCTTTCATAACTCTGATAAGAGAAAGTATAATACAAAGCTAACTATAAGTAGATCTAAAAATGTTCATTTAACAGCAGCTGCAATAATGCTCATCAAATTTGACATTTTCTTTTGAGTAGCATATGGAAACTGTAGAGTACCGAAAGAGTTAATGTGTTTAGAATTCAGTTTCCATCATACTTGGGTGACTATCTCTTTAAATAATTTAAATCCTCTCCATCAACTACAAAGCTGTTTTGAAGCCATTTAGCTTTGTTCTTTACATGTGTTCTAATTAAGAAATGACCTTGTCATCACACACACCAGAAATCCTGGATTATTTCCTGCAGCAAAAATCTACGAAGCCAAAAAAAAAAAAAGGACAAAAAAAAGAAAAAAATATATATCCACTTCTTCCTTTAGTGAAGAACTGAGGAAGTTGTTGGTTGGCTGAATGCTGAAGCAGTTTCACCGCATAATTTTTGTGTGTGTGTTGTTGAATGTCACAGGGCGGGTTAGTGTGACCTTGAGCTGCATCAGCAGCACAGCAAGGGTCGAGATGCCTGCAGGCGCCCTTGTACTGGATTTGCAAGACAAAAACCTTCAAACTGGCTGAAGGACATCTTAAATCTCTTCAAAGGTTTTCCGAACTAATCTGGGCTGCTCTTAGCCGGATCTGTGCCAGTGTGAGAGGCAAAATTAAAAACAAGGTCTTTGACAGGATGTTGTCTCCTCTTAACCCTTCTCATGCAGGAGGCAGCGCATCGCCGCCGCGCTGAGGGGACGCTTTAATAAACCGCAGGGAAGAGCACGGTTCTACCAGCAGCATTATTTCATAACGAAATTATGTAAGCAACCATTTACTAGGGACGACGCTGTTCCGAACGCTGAACACGGAGCCGGCTCCCCACGCAGCCACCCGCAGGCCTCGCCTCCCCCGAGGCGGGAACGCCCCGCTTCCCGCCGGTGCCGGGCCAGACCGCGGCCCCTCAGGCTGCAGGGGGAAGAGGGGTGCCCGGCGCCGCACGGCCCCGGCCCCTCCCACCAGTATTGCAGGTGAAGATTCTTCTTCCCCGAGCGACACTGGGGGCACCTACTCACGGTCTGCTGGGCGTTAAGGCAAGGCGGGTAAGAGGAGGCGGGTCAGGATCACGCAGAGGGTTGCTTTGGTGGGCGCCAGACATGTTTTATGAGAAGAAATTTTAAAGTGTCCACTCGTCAACTTCACCTGTGATTGCCTTCTCCGGCATCCTGAGCCGAGAAGGAAGTAGAGGAGAGGATATTAAGATGTGACAGGCCTATCAAGAGTTTGAGAGCATGACTGTATGCACTGGGGAAACAAAAATAAATAAATTAAATCGCCCAGGCTGCCTGCTTTCGACTGCTCATCATCTGAGAAGTGACACAGGCTTTCTAAAAACGTGCGCAAGCACACAGAGAGAATCTCTAGGAAAGGCCCTAAGAACACACGGTTACTCTACAAAACCACAAGTTTACCCAATGGATTTGGCAGCATTACTCGAATGCAACTCGAATGCTGTGCTCATGCACAGCAAAGGGATGGGCGCTTCCTTCAGAAACACTGGCACACAGAACCTCCAACTCTGTAACTTCAGTAAAAGTTTGCCACCCAGGAGTAGCCTTCCGTAGGCTTAGTCAGAAAGTAACGTGGTTTCCCACATCTGACAGTGGAGGAAAAAACATTGCTACCTTCTCCTCATCTGTTTTAGTGGTGGTACTACT
>JAVSBS010018441.1:62389-83313 GCA_033124195.1 Coracias cyanogaster | reverse complement strand
CATCAGAACTGTTGGTTCAAACCATTGTTTTTTATTTTATGGATCACTAGTAACCCTAAAGCTTCTCAGGTACATTAAATAGAATAGAATGCTATTTACCAGTGATGTGATTATACAAACCTGCAGCTGGTGATCTAAAAGCTGTAGTTCAGAGATCACTGGTTTACGATATCGTGATCGTCCTTACGATGGCAAGGCCAAGAGGTTAATCTTAAAGTCTGGGGCTTTATGAGAAGGACAGCTGTATGCAAGACCTAGGTCCACCAAAAATTCTTTGGGTATACATGATCCTTGCATTGACTTCACTGTAGCCCCAGTGATTGAAACAAACAGCAGGGACACAGGTGAGGACAATACTATAAAGTCAACTCACATTCTGAAGGTGGCTGCTACCATAGAAGTAGTTCTGAGAAATGGGAAATCTAGATAACTGAGCTAAACTTACTCCTAACTGTTGTTAGCTCTGTTGCAAAACCAAATAAAATACATGGGATAATTGTTATATTTAGTTTACCTGTAAGTCACCAGGACTTACTCTTTCCTCTACAAAATGAAAAGCCTATCACATTTAGTGACACCATAGCTAGGCATGACCCCAGGTTGAGAGAAAAAAATTAGTTAGCCTTAAGAGCAATGGCTATGAAAAAGGAACCAAAAGAGGATTTAAGAAGAGAAAAAATCCAAGAGTGAGAGAAATAATGTTATGCAGTCATGGAAGAAAATGGTGTTTGAAATACAAAAATTGACAATACTTTAACATGTTTTAAAGTTTAAATACTTCCTCTCCCCCCCCACCCCCTAAGACTTGATGATTCTGATGTTAATTATCCAAGGCTAGCTGATATTGCAGTATTGAAAAAAAGCTTTGTTTCCTCAATAGATATGAGGAAGCTGAAGTTCGGAAAAAACTTGAAGAGAGAGACAGACAAGAGCTGCAGAAAAAGCAAGAACCAAAAGATGATGGAAAGAGTTCAGCCAAAAACTCCTCAGAAAGTGCTGTCGATTCCAAAGGAAAAACCCAAAGGGTAACTGAAGATGTTTACAAACTCTAATTCACTCTAAACATCTTGTTTTAATCTAGCATTTTATCTCTACTAGCAGCTATTTCCAGTTCAGAATCATGGTTTTTAAATAAGCTTATACTCCCCATAACCCTTCTTTAACATTTCTTTGGAATACATCAAGTCCTACCAACCTCCAAGTCTTGTATAAGGTAGACTAGGCCTTTTGGAAAAGTCCAATTCTATTTTATAATAGAATTAGCTAGTTTCAGAAACCCAAGGAGAATGGTAATAAGCTGATAATACGGGTAACACGTCTCTTCTTTAGAAGGGAGCTGACTTTTCAGCAATACAATGGAAAGATACTTATTTCTTCACAGATACTTGACTCATTCCATTTAGCAGATGATGCCATCACAGGTTGTATTGCCTTTTAAACTGGTTTCTGTCTAGGTAGGGCAGTAACCTTGGTATCTTTTTAATACATTTGTCAACACGTCTTTAGAAGAAGCTTCCTTTTTCAAGGTTTCTTCCTGCAGCTTACTATGTTACCAGTTTCCTTAAAGCTCTATGAGTCAGTGTCTGTTGGCCAGTTTGGTTCTGAGTATTAGATATTAAGCTAACTTTTTTTCCTTACAACACAGATTAATGGTGAGAGGAAGCATTCACTGGAAGGAAAGGATCAATCGGACAGTCTGAGTGGTAAGAGATGCAATGTTCACACAGATGTGAAAAAGGTCTCCATATGACTATGCACCTATCACCTAAGCAGCTGCAATTCATTTAAGGAGTTACTTTGCAGACTATTTTGATCAAATTCTAGTAGCCTGCATTTCAGTAACTGAGTTAATGATTAATTAAGCTCTGTATTGCAGCCTTCATTACTTCTTTTGAAGTTAGAAAGCTGTACTTAGTTTTTCAACAGTTTAATAAGTAAAGCTGAGCTAGTCCTAAAGTGGTCAATTAGAAAGACAAATGTCTCCTCAACTGATAAGCAAAAAAAAAAAAAAAACCTGTCAGCTTTCTTAAATAAGAAATGTTTCATTTCCACTCCCAATGTTTTCATTTTTGTTCCTGTACTAGATGTGAAAATGTTGTTTAGAGTTCTTAACTGAAGAGGAATATCTGCAGCATGTACTTTACAAATGCTTACATATATAGTTTGATTTAAATGACACCACGAAAAGCTAAATTAGTTTATCACTGAAGTGTTCAGTATTGTCTCATTCAGCAGATCAGGTGCTCATTGCTACAGTAGTGAGAGCAAAGGTCCAATGTTTATTCTGTGGTATCTCACCTCCCTGACTTTGTGGGACTTTCCTATTCTGTTTTGTCTGTTCAGTCTTGATTGAACCAGTCAGATATGATCAGAGCTACCCCAATTTATAATGTAGCTTTAAAAATCTAACAGCTTCTCTATTTTAAGGAGCGGTCACAGCTGAGAAACTGTTTGCAATGATGTCGGACAAAAATATTGAATTGATTATTATGGATGCTCGAAGATTGAAGGATTATCAAGAATCCTGTATTCCAAGGTCTATCAGTGTCCCAGAAGAAGCTATCAGTCCTGGGTATGAAATATGTTAAATGATGGTGAAATATTTAATTTTATAATTTGACTAAAAGTATGCTTTTAAAGCCTGTACACTTAGTTTTGGAGTCCCTGATACATACCAGTGGGTGAGATGCATCTGGTCAGCTCTGTTCTTGCAGGTATTGACTTCAAGCCAGAGCATATTTATTTTATCCAAGCACATAAACATGTATGGATTGTATAGTGCTGGACAAAATGTTACTTGTACATTTATCTTTAAATGCATGTTAATATATTTCAGAGTTACTGCTAGCTGGATTGAAGCTAGACTCCCAGAGGATTCTAGAGATCCATGGAAGAGGAGAGGACACTTTGATTACGTTATACTGTTAGACTGGTTTAGTTCTGCTGAAGACTTAAAGCTAGGAACAACTCTTCAGAGCCTGAAAGATGCACTCTTTAAGGTTGGCAAGTTTCACATTTTATATTAATTCATCTCAATAAATACAAAAGTCGTAAAGCACCTATAATTCAAGTATATGGAAGAATTAATGACACTTCAGGTGAACATCTTGGCTTATTTTTCAAAGTTTGCTTATTTTGATAGCAGAACAGTAGAGTCTGAAGTTTCACAATCCCATGCTTGTGCTCTAGCAGAGGACAATAGTATAATTTATTAAATAGAATGATTAAACTCCCTTCCTCAACAACTGGCTCGTAAACTTAAGAGTTCTTGGCTGACAGAGTTCTTTGGGAAAGTACTTAGTACAGTTTGCCAGAAACATTGTCACTTTTTCCTGTACGAGCAACTGGCAGGCCAGCTGCGTGTAGGCAGGCCAAAGAAAGCCACCTCCTTCACAGCCCGGTCAGCCAGGCACTTCCTGCAACAGAGGGGTCTTGGTGAAGGAGACCCCAGAAATATTTTGCCTATGGTTAACTTTTCTGCATGATTGAATATAACTTCTAGAGAAACATGAATTTAAATTTGAGCTTCATCAGCACAGGGAGCTTATCGACTCCATATTAAGCAGATGCTCAACATTTCCAAGTCAGAACTCTGACTATGACTGTGTTGTCCCTGCTCTTTATAGAGGTGGCTTTTGTGAAAGACTGTCTGTCTTTCTGTTACCTAACCGTTTAAGACTGGGGTTCAGGGGCAGTTCAGGCAGTTCTCCCTGTTTCATCGCTTTACAGAATACTCTCCGAGCCTCTGTGCCTTGTTCACGTTCTAAGATACTGAAGACCTCAGGAAGAGGTCAGTCTGGAGCCTGAACTCTCAAGGGTTTTTCAGAAAGTTAATGTTACTCTTTTCTAAAGCCAATGCCCCTTAATCACTCAGCAAACTTAACAGATAAGAAGCACATATTATAATAAAAATATTTTTCTGCATTGGGGATTGTTACCTGAAGTAGTAAGTGTACTTACCTGAAGTAGTAAGCAGCCTGTTCAGTTCTAATTTAAAAATCTCCAAAATAACCTGTCTCAATGTAACAGCTGGACAGAGATTTTAACTATACTAAGATGTAAAAGTTTCATGTCTATTTTCAAACCATTTAATTTCAATGTTTTTTTTCCTTGTAGTGGGAAAGCAAAACTATACTGCAGAATGAACCTTTAATTCTAGAAGGAGGTTATGAAAACTGGCTCCTTTGTTTTCCCCAGTATACAACAAATGCTAAAGTAACTCCGCCCCAGCATAGCAGGAGTGAAGCAGTGACTGTTTCTTGTAAGTATAAAGGATGACTCCTCCCCAGGTGTTTATAGTTACTAGATATCTTTAATTAATTCAAACATTTGAGATAGCCTTGTTCTGGCTAAATCGACATTTTGGGGTGGAACATGGGGGCTATTTTGCTTTTCTGTTTTTGTTTCAAGAACTCTCTCATGCTTCCCTCCTTTTTCCCCCTCCTAAAGTGGATTTTACATATCCATCTCTGGAAGAGCCGGCTCCTGTTCCACCTGTTGTTGCTATAAAACCATCAGAAGCAATTGAAAATGAAGAAACAGGAGATAATTTGGAAGAGAGACTAAAATCACTTAACAGGCCAAATGTACAGGATGTGGCTGTTCCAAAATCTGAGAGCTCATCTGTAGTTACTCCAGTATCAATTATAAGAAGTATCCCTGAGGTAAGATGTGTTTCTTCTTTTCAGAGATAGTATATGGTTAGTCTGTTAGAGACCTACCACATGTAGAAGCTTAAAATCCACTTGAAAACATATTCAGTATTTGTTTAAGGCTTGTACATAAATACACTGATACAGAGACTATTGGTGGTCTAGGAAGCCACGGTAACTAATCTACAGAACTTTACAAAACTGAATATACTTAACATAATCACAGAGCTTTCCATGAATGTTTTTATATGAGCACCTGAGAAATTGAAGGTCAGCAATTGATTGTCAGTGCAGAAAGTCTACAAGAAAACTTCTCTACTAAAACACACACAATGAAATACAGGGAGGGCAGTTAGGCCATGACTTACCTTGGCTGTTCCAAAGCTCTGCTTTTCAATGACTATATCTTCCTTCAAGTAATACAACATTTTGTGGCTTGTACTCTCAGCCCAGTAGTGAAAGAATATGGATTAGTTTCTTCCTTTCACAAGGATAAAACTTTCTAAAGACACCTTCATAGAGTCCCTGCACTAAAATAACATTTTCTGTAGGTGACACAGCTAAACTCTCCATTTTCACCCCTCTTGATACCGCTTTTAACACAGATTCAGCCAAGGAACTCTAACCTGTAAAATTTAAAGAGCCTAGATCTGCCCTTCCCTGAGTCAGGCAAGGTTTCATTTCTTCAGAAACAAACACTTCCCTTTCAGCATCAAAACCAACTTACTCTCCTAGCTCTGAACATAAGCCATTCTTAAATAACCTTTCCCATCAAGCACATCTGCCTTAATCACGTGCTCTGTCACATGACTGAGAGAGAGAGCCAAGCCCAAATTACCTGCCTGATTGTCTAAAAATGTTCACCTTTGAAAGCCTGAAAAGAGAGGTGTAGCAATCAGTGCTTAATACTGTCCTTATGGTTCTGTTTGGCTGCATGATTCTTATCTCACACCTGGAAGTGAAGTGAATACCTAATTTGACTAACAAGCTATTTGAACTACCAGATTTAATGAAATTGAATGTTCATTATGTCTCTGGCAGAAGCCAACTTTATAACATCTTTATTCTCTTATAAATCTCACTGCGAAAAAGCTCAGCTAACAGAGCAGTAATAGCTGTAGTGAATTGTTGTTCTACATTTTGTATTACAGGTTGATCGCACAAAAAAGCCTTTGCTAAAAATCCCTGATGATAACCGACCAAAATCTCAAAGTCCAGTCAGTGACAGCCAGCCTGTTGAGAATGGACGAATAGTTCCAGACCGGTCCACAAAACCATTACGTGATGCAAAGAGCATTCTGACAGAAGAAGAAAAAAGTCAAGTACATGCAGAAACTGCTGCTTTGTTAGAGAAAGGCAGACGGGAAAAAGAACTTCGGGAGAAGCAACAAGAAGAACAGAAAGAGAGACTCAAGCGAGAAAAAGAAGAACAAGAACAAAAAGCAAAAGAACAGAAAGAAAAGGAACACAAAGAAAAGCAACAGCAATCCAAAGAGGACAGAGAACAGGAGAGGGACGAACAAATAAAAAGAGAACAGGAGGAAAAGGAACAAGAAAGAGCACGCAAAGAAACAATGGAAGCAAAAAAGCAAAATAAAAATGAACTAGAAACCATTGGTGCAAAAAGGATTGAGATTGACAAAATGCCTGTGGAAGAAAGAGAAAAGGGAACTCGAACGCCAGAAATGCAGAGATGGGCACTGGGTGATGCATCTCAGACCTCTGTAAGCTCAGGCAAGGTTAGTGAAAAAGGGAAAATCATCACCAAATATGGAATAATTATTCAATAGGATTTGTGAATGCATACTCTAGTATGAATCTAGAAATTTTAAATATATAATTGGATTTTTATTTAGGCCATTTTTACATAAATATAAAGGAGAAAGTTAAAATCAACACATAAATAGATTATTTCTTTTTTTTTTTGCAAGACAGCCTTGATTCTTGTTTGTAGGTGGGCAGCATGAAATCCCCACGGGACAATTAAACTTCCCCTTGACATAGAGCTAGAAGGGGTGGTTCATAGTCTGCAATCCTCTGTTTCAAAAACAGAGGCACGGTGGTGTTCTATCTGTTGGACCAGCCCATACTGTATGTTACACTGTTGTGTAACATGCTAGGCACAGAACTCTGTTAGCATCATGAACTCTTTAGTGCCCCCAGCTGTGTAAGTGCTGATAGAAAAGGATTTTATTGACAGGCATAGGAAGCAAAGCTCTACCTTGATCTAGTATTTTTGCTGAATACGGTCCAGTTCCAGCTCTCAACAGGGAGGAGTGGGAGGTCACAGTTCCCTTTTCCTCAGATTCTTGAAAAAAATTGCAAAATGTCACTGAGTGTAAAAATCATCTGATTGTGAAACAGGAGCCATTTGTGAAGCTGAGTTAGTAATGGAACAGATGTCTTTAAAACCATTTCTCAAGAACATGCATTAGGATATTTTTATCTCCCTTTGCAATTGCAGGTGTTATTTGACCAAACTTTGGTGCCTGTGTAACAAAAACGCAGAAAGAAGCCAAAATAAATATTCTTGAGCACCCTTATCACAGTCACTCTTGAGCTTTTGACTGACAGCAACTTCATGTAATCCTCAAATTACTGCCTGTGATAAAACAAATTCATGATGTTGGCTTCACTGTTTGCCTTTTCATGGAGAGGCTTTGTCACCGTGAGAAGTAAAAGGGGGAAAAGTCTGTAATTTAAAAACAAATTGTAAACCCCACAGCTTTTAAGGGAGAAAGTAGCGTAGGTGGAACTTCTGCGCTTTATTTCTGAGCTCTTGAAACTACGTAACAGTCTATGAACGCTACACTCAGCTGTAAAGGCTATTCCAGCAAACTGCCTACAGTATAGACTAGGAAGAATGAAAATGATGTGTAGATACCTGCTCTAACCACTTCTTTGTGGCACGTGCGTTTAACAACCAAAAAAGAAAATATAACTCTGCTTTTTCCCTATTTTGCTTTATCAGCATTCTTTCCTGACATTCCAGATGAAAATTGAAAACCTTCTCTTAAAATCTTTTACAGCAAACTGGGGTTAGAGGACAACCAGACAGTGGAGCTCAAAAGCCAGGACCCCTTAGAGAGGATTCTGAACAAGATACTGAAAGACTTAAAGTAAATACAATGTGTTGTACGTAGCAAAAAAAAAAGTCAAGCACAGATGCTTTGTTATTTTTATATTATGTTAAATTCCACCTCATTGCAATTTTTAAAGTCATCATCTTAAGAAAAGACCATGCCATGTTTGGAGCTGTGCTCGCTTCTTTTCGTTTGTCATGCTCACTTGAAAAAAATACTTGAAGCTTTCACTAGAAGGCTTCGTATGTTTCTGATGGCATTAATGAGCATTCCACACTTGTTCCTCACCTCATGCATACTCCTTCGCCTAATGCTTTGAGAGGGAGAAAAGATCATCCCTACATGTTTAACAGAAGCACATATTCACAATAAAGTAGCTTCTTTAGGGAAGAAATTGAGTATCCAGACTTCTGTAAGACTGGGTTGTCCTTTTTTTTCCCTGCAGCATGTCAACAAAGAGGTTTTGTTTAAATTGAGTGATAGAAAACAGTAGTACTAAATCACTATTACAATAAATTGTATTTCCAGCTATAATCAAGGATTTCTTATTGAACTGTTTTGCAGTGACTCATGTATCTATACAGCAAAGTGGCTTGCTGCTCTGCTTAACTTACACTTCCGTTTCTTTCTTAGTCTCAGCGGGAGCCATTGATGAGAGCACGAAGTGAAGAAATGGGAAGGATAATACCAGGACTGCCTGCAGGCTGGGCAAAGGTAACTTTCTATCGTGATGTTACAATCAAGTTGGAGTTTCATAAAGCCTTTCAGTTGTGTCTTATTTCTAAGTTAGATCTTGTTTGGTTTTTTGATTATTTTGATTATTTTTTCCCCTTCAACTTCCACATGGTTATTTTCTGAATTTTAACATTATTTCTAATGAAACTAGGAGAGTTCATCTGCTGTTTCTGGTACTGAACAGCTGCTGGTTTACTATGTGTTTTGGTTAAAGTGGTGCCTTCCTGTAAAATTAATCCATGGAGTATTGAGACCGGTCACAACTGTTAACATCTCAATGTGCAAAAAACTCACGCACTGTTCTTAAAGTAGTTTAAAAATAGGTAAGTTAATGATGGATTTTTACTTGGTTTTGAAACTTTTTTTTTTTCCCCAAGTTTCTGGATCCAATCACTGGGACCTTTCGTTACTATCACTCGCCAACAAATACTGTTCATATGTATCCACCAGAAATGGCTCCTTCATCCACTCCTCCATCAACCCCTCCAACTCATAAACCCAAGCCACAGGTGACTGTTGAAAAAGAAAGAGAACACTCCAAACTGAAGCGCTCCTACTCTTCCCCAGATATAACCCAAGCCATTCACGAGGAAGAGAAGAAAAGAATTCCTGTAACTCCTGCAGTCAATCGTGACAATAAGTATGTTCAATAAGTTATACTACAACTCCTGCAGACTTTCTTTGTGGTTAGCCAGCTGAAATCCATTAATATTTTCTAAGTAGGTTTGAAAAGATGCAAGAGTGATAGACTTAAATTTCATTGCTAAAAGTTCAATGCATAGGGCTGTTATCTTTTAAGAATGAATGTCATGGTTATGTATTAACATGAATTTCAGAGGTCACAGGGTAATTGGTCAATATTTCCTTCCAAGTTGTGGTATTTGTGTTAACATATCAAATGCCATCCTGTAGACAGCTTGTGAAACGCAAGGTTTTCAGTTTTTGAAGTAGGTTAAATCAAAAGCTAATTCTTCATCTGTGAATCTAAAAAAAACAAACCAACTGATGGAGCCTATAACTCTGCCTTGTTATAGGCCAGCGTATATAGATTTCTCACTATTGCCTTGACTAGTTTTGAATACCTTAAATGATGGCATTTGGTGACATCTTGTGCCAGGATATTTCATTCCCTGTGAGGGAGGATGGTTTTGTTGGCTTATAGGCACAACCTTGTCAAGTCTGAGACTCCTAAAAAATTATTTCTTCCTTCCAGACCAGTCTGTTACACTAAAGCAGAAATCTCAAGACTCTCTGCATCACAAATTCGGAATCTTAATCCTGTGTTTGGGGGATCGGGACCAGCTCTTACAGGACTTCGTAATCTAGGGAACACTTGCTATATGAATTCCATATTACAGTGTCTGTGCAATGCGCCTCACCTGGCTGATTATTTTAACAGAAACTTCTATCAAGAAGATATTAACAGGTAACAATCTATTATTCTCGTCCTTTAATTTATAATTAAAGGAAAAATATATGCCTTTACAATTGTTAATTAAAAAAAAATCACTTGGGTTAAGTGGGGTTGGTTGTTTAAGGAGGAGACAAATGCTAACTTGTAAGAGTCTTAACATTTTCAAAATTCTTGTATGTGATGAAAGAGGTTTTAATTAAATTGTGCTTACCACATTCGTAAAGTAAGGTGTACCAGTCTCCCCTGAAACCAAACAGAGTATTAAAAGAACAGTTGACAGAACTGTACCTTCCATCAGCCCAGTCTTGAATATGGAACCAAATTACAGTGCCAAAGTAGAAGACAAAAATTTGAACTCAATCTAACAGCCAGTTTTTCATCATCTAAAGAAATTACTTTGAAATCGGGATAATGTCTTGAATTAATAACAATATTTTTTAAGAAAAAGGTTATTTGAAGGGCTGACTTTTTTTTTGTCTGTTTAATTGCATAGGTCAAATTTCCTGGGCCATAAAGGTGAAGTGGCTGAAGAGTTTGGTGTCATAATGAAAGCTTTATGGACAGGACAGTACAAATATATCAGTCCAAAAGACTTCAAAATTACAATTGGGAAGATTAATGACCAATTTGCAGGATATAGCCAACAGGACTCCCAAGAGTTGCTTCTCTTTCTAATGGATGGCTTGCATGAAGACCTAAATAAAGTAAGCAATACACTTGTAACTAATTATACATCTGTAAGATGATCAAGAGAAATAAATTTTTAAAAGACACTTATTTCATAAGATTATGTTACTGGAACCTTGTATAGAAGGAAATGCAAGTATTCAGAATTAAAGTAGGAATTTAGTTTGAAACTCTCTAAGGTACTGAAGGGAGTACAGGAAGAAGCCTAACTAAACAAGAAAGGGATGGCTACACTGATGTATTTAAATATTCATGCAAATATTCCATAATGTGCTTGCCTGTAGATGAGACTTGCCATATTTACGTATCTCACTATATGGCTGTGGTATTTAAACTTCCATTATCCAGGCTGACAACAGGAAAAGATACAAGGAAGAAAACAATGATCATCTTGATGACTTCAGGGCAGCAGAACTAGCATGGCACAAACACAAACAGCTCAATGAATCCATTATTGTGGCGCTCTTCCAAGGCCAGTTCAAATCTACAGTGCAGTGTCTTACATGTCACAAGAAGTCCCGAACCTTTGAGGCTTTCATGTATTTGTCGTTACCACTTGCATCCACTAGTAAATGTACACTGCAGGTACGTGCAACTAGAGAAACAGCTCTTGGAGTAAAAACATTTCTCTGTGAATTCATTATGATGTGGCTTCTGCTCAGCCTCTTGTTGAAGGGGTTGGTCAGTATTCTAGCTTAATTGTCACTAAACCTGAAACATGAACAGAACTGAGTCTTCATTATTTTTTAATTCTTCTAAAGTTTAAAAAAAAGGGTCACGCCTTAAAAGTTTTAAAGTACAAGCAGGATGGAAACAGTGAAGCCACAGTAGCAGAAGAGGCACGTATAGTATTTGCTTTTGTACATCATAATGTAAATATTTTATTTTTTTAAACAAAGTATTCTAGGTATATTTTGAAGGATTTGCAGGTAATCAATATATGCAGTAAAATTTACTTCCACACATGGATTTAACTCACTTGTCCTCATTTTTGTGAAACATAGCATGCAGTAAATTAATGCAGATTAACAACCAAATAAAAAGCAAGTATTTTTGCTACACTTCTATAAACACCTGCCCTGTGTTTGTATTTTGTTTTAGGAATGCCTTAGATTGTTCTCCAAAGAGGAGAAGCTCACTGATAACAATAGGTTTTACTGTAGCCATTGCAAAACTCGACGGGATTCTTTGAAAAAAATAGAAATTTGGAAGTTACCACCTGTTCTTCTTGTGCACTTGAAACGGTAAGAGAAACGGCAACTGGTGAAAATTAATTAGGATGGAGTGACCAGGCTTTGATGGAGATTGATTGTTCCAGTGCAATAGCTAACCATTTTTAATTGGAGAAAGTTCCAGATGTATTTCCTGTTATAACATTGAAGAATTTTCTTTGCATCCAGTGCCTCTTTCATTAGGTTGTAGTTCACAAAGCCCTTCTACAAGTAATCTCTTTTCATTTGTGCTTAGAAGCACATGCAAACATGAACAAAACTGGGGCTAGATGCTTTAGTTGAAATCACGTCCTGATTAAAAACAGGGAAAACAAACATATTCATACTCTTAAATAGCCTGTGAACAACCTGTAACCTTTAACGATGCTTTTTAATTATCTAGATTTTCCTATGATGGAAGATGGAAGCAAAAGCTTCAAACATCTGTAGATTTCCCGTTGGAAACCCTTGACCTTTCACAGTATGTTATTGGTCCAAAGAACAACTTGAAGAGATACAATCTGTTTTCAGTGTCGGTAAGTAACCCTGCCACATCTCTAAGTTCAGCTGGGTTAGCCTGCCTTCTGTGGTTCATCTAGGTTTCCAGGTTGCCTACCGGAGTGCAGATTAAGTTGTGTTCTAAAAAAGAACGATTAGTATTTAGCAAAAAGCTCACATCCTAGTTTATGTCCCTAACCAGGGAAAAAATGGCAGCTCTCAAAGCTATTAATTGTTATCTTCACAGAATCATTATGGCGGGTTGGATGGAGGACATTATACAGCCTACTGCAAAAATGCTTCAAAACAGCGCTGGTTTAAGTTTGACGACCATGAAGTATCTGAGATCTCAGCATCATCTGTGAAATCCTCAGCTGCATATATTCTCTTTTACACTTCTTATGAACAGCGAGCAGTGGATATGGCCACGTAAAGCAGTGTGGGTTAAGAAAGCTGGTTTTCCTTTTATAAGAGCAAAGCAGGTATGGGAACGCATATAAATATGCAAAACTATGACAAACAGTCATGGGTACGGGGATGGTTGCAGCAGCTTTTCTGCAGGCAAGCTCTTTCTGGTCAGTACTAGTGCTTAAGAATCAGAAGACTGAATAATAATGCTTGTGGTAATACTGCCATCTGTGAAACCACTTAAAAAGCATACTTGCATTACCATTTATTTAAAGAACAACTATATTTTTAGTCTGCTCCAAAATTAAATTCTAGCTTAGTCATCTGAAATCTATTAACAAGTAGTTTAAAGTGTCTTAAAATCCCAAGGCATATCTTGATTTTTATTTTTTTCTTTCACTGTTATGGCCTTTTCACATTTCTAACCTTAAGCTTGATTCTACTGTGAATACTCTAGAACGATGTAAACAGTTAGGAATGTAAGTGTACATATTGATTGCATACTTGCACATCAGAACTATGTATATAATAAAATGTTGTCCTTTTTGTGAGAATCTCTAAAACTCAGAGGGTTGCGTTTATTTGCCAGCTCTAAAGTAATTGCAACACTAGTTAATAAAAAAGCAGAGCTGTATTTTTTTTTCTGTTAGCTTTTGTCAATATTTGTGCACTTCAGAGTTATTCTAAACAAACAAGATTTTTCCTTTTTAATTTTTTAATATAACTTTTCATGTACACATGCATTAAAAACCTTAATGAAGAAATGATTTAAAAATATATCCTCTTAAATGTATGTTTGAGTTTGGTGTTTTCATTCTCAACGAGTCACTTAATGGTCAGGATTCTAGATAATGACAGCCTGAATCATATTCTAACAGTTTAAAGGTTCTTTAGATTTAAAAATTTACTATTTTCTGTAGAACAGATGAGTTCAGGAACTATTTTATTTGCAACTTGTGCAGTTCTCTGTTCTGGATTTAGGTTAGTTTTCTCTCGCTGAGGGGGGGGGGGGAAAAAAAATCTTAAATCCTGCATCCTGAAATTATCTGTTTATGTGTGTGTTGCTGATGGAATTAAGACCAGGACTGATTGTTTCTCAGCAGCTTACATGCTGGAAATAAATTTGCAGTGCTAGAGGGACAGAAAAAAAAAAAAGACAGGACTAGAATAATACCTTTTTCTTTCTCCTATATTAAAGGCACTTTGTCCCCTGCTCTCTTCTGAAACCTACCCTCAGGATCTGGTTGTATGCTTTTGCCTTAGTATCCCACTGCCCGTTTCTGAAAGGCAGCTTAAAACAATATAATAACTAACAGAGAAACAGGAATTTTCAGGTATGTGCATCTGTATGCTCAGTATTTGTGTTCTTTGGAGAGATAGAGGAGGTTTGTCACGACAACCACCGTTAGACCTTGTACAAATGGAACAGATGCACATTCCTTAACAGGCTCGGAAGCTCTATCACTTCCTGAAAGACCACAGCAGATTACTGGTAACGCAAAGACTCTAGTTTATTGATAAAACAGGACTGCCAATGAATCCTAATTGCCGGCCTACTCACTATTCATTTTCCATGGCTAGCAAATTTTTAATGAGTGCTGAGAAGGCCTTGACAGGTGTAGAACAGGAGATAAGCTGTGTCAGTCTGCACGGAGGAGTGGGGGATCTTGGTGATCTGTGCATCATCAAAGCTGTACCAGTTTTCAGTGGCTGAGCGCTTGCAGAACGCCGTGTAGTGGCCATCATCCAGAAAACCAGAGTGGTTCTGTAACAAATGACACCGTGTTAAACGAGAAGTCTCACTCTTTCTCCTTACAAGCAGAGCTAGGAATTGGCAATCATTTCTTGTTTGCACTTGGAAAAGATGGCAGAGAAGATTCTAGCCCCCTTTAGTCTACAGCGAGGAATATTAATTCAAATAAATGCTTTAAAATAGAGCTAAACAGATTATGATTATGCTTCTCTGTTATTCTCTATTTTGCAATATTAAATTTTCAACCCAGCTGTTAGCTCTGATGAGTCACTGTATCAGATCCTGCTTGCAGTGAGCCATGGAAAAAGAGACTCTTTAGCCCTTGCTTGGGATCCGTGCAGGATCAGCTTGTGGGCTTATGCCGAAAAGGCTAAGGAGGCTCCAGCCAGGCATTATCTTCCAGGAGTGCATGCTTTTTAGAACTGGGATGGGGGAAGGAGGAGGAGAGAGAAGCAATAACTCCTCCTCTCTTCTTTCATCACATACTGTTACTGCATTTTGTCCACGGCAGGTAAAGAAAATGTTTATTAAGAAAATCATTTCTATAAAAGTCCAAACTAACACAGGCTTCACCTGCTCCATGAGGCAGGGCATTACAAGTGAAAGCAGGAGGGGCAAAGCTCACCACTACGGCACACAAGCTGTACTCTGCATCCTCACAGAGACATGAGGAACTGTAGGGACACAGATCGAGACTGCTGAGCGGATAGTGGATGCTCGTTGAGAGTTTCCTTCTGTGCTTGCCTTGCCATTCAAACCTGAAACAAAATTTTGAACTATTTTAAATAACACTCAATTCCTTTCTTGCACTGTGGTCGTTGCTTAACTGACTTTCCCAGGGAAAGGAGAAACAATGAATGACGACCTATTCTTTTGAAAAAAGAAAGATCTGTCGTTAATGTTGAGTATTACAGTAAACTAAACCTACAAAAGACATCCACCAAGAAAAGCAAAGCTCTTGCTTCCTGATCCTTCTGTCTATTAGAAATGGACACAGGTGCTAAGAGCAGCAAGAAATCAAATCTCTGCATCACTATCACTAAATATTTTGGGCTGCACTGCCATTGTCAGCTCTTCTTCCGTGCCAGGCTCCATCTCTCTTTCTCCTGTAACTTTTAGTGCAGCACTATACTTCTGTAACGTGGCCAAGGGCTGCAGCTGGGGACTATAAGTTCCTTTGAGCATGTCAAGGAAAGCAGCTGTTGAACAGGAAATTAAATAATAAATTGATATAACATAGTTCTCAGAAGCCAAGTGAGCCCAGAATAGCTTTCTTTATAGGTGGGAAGTTGTTAGGAATACATTCTTAAGAATATATTTAGCATCTGGCCAGGCGTGGCTAGTAAAGCCTGCTAATGGGGAGCTCTGACTCTGTTTAATAGACTCAGTTCTTTAGACCTGACTTGAGGGATAAACAAAAATACAGTGTCTCGGCTGCAATAACAACAAGCCAAATGCCTTATTTCAGTTCTGCACTTGGAACCCCAGTCACAAGCTCTCCCACTTGCCACAGAAACTCCTGTTCACAGGCATGTCTGACCACGTAAGCCGCTCTACTGATCTGTGGTCAATCACTGCTCAGTGGAGTTTTTCTTCCCTTTGGAGAAGAGGTCTCAAATGTAGCGAGTGAAATTTGGTGGGCTGCAGTACAGAGCAGAGCTGAACACCTTGCATTCCTGAAATCTCAGACAACTTGTGTGGCTGGCAGGTAGATTTCTGTAACAGCCCATTTAGCTTCCAGCTATCAAAGAGTACTAAAACCACTTATTTGCGGTGACTTTTTTTTTTCCTCTTATGTAAACACAAATAGACTGTCCTTCACATCTCACAAATCCCAGAAAGTGGCGTGTCCTACCCCATACAGACTGTACCTCTTCAGGTGAAAAACAATGACCTGCGGTGCCCGGGTTATGGTGGCCTTTACTACAGCGTCTTGTTTTGTTCCACACCAGGAACAGTGGATTTGGTTGTTTGAAGTCAGTGTGTCTTGCTGAAAGAAGCATTTGAGACAGTCCTGTGAAAGAGGAAAAAAAAAAAAAAAAATTAAAGAATCATTTGACCAAACAGATCTCCACCCTTGAAGGTCCTAAGCAAGGTCAGAGAAGGGTTTGCCATAGTTTGGAGCTCTCCTTGTAATCAAAGCATGATGTAGCAAGGCTGATGTTACAAACACTTGTAACACAAAGGAGCCAGCACTGGCTTCCTTTTTCCCCCCAGATGAGGAAATACTTCAGTGAGTTGAAAGAAACCCTCAAAGCTGCTACTGAACAATCTTAATATCCCTCACCCCATGCTAAATGAGGAGTGTTGCTCCCATAACTTTACCAGCCTCTGCAGCCCAGAGACAGCAGAGAAACGCCACTTCTCTTAGGATCAACTAAAAAACATCCATTAGTGCCCAGGAAACCAAAGTAATAAAAAACCTGCATCTTCTTAATAACAGGTTAGTCTAAGCCACCTATTTCCACACGGAGCAGAAACCAGCAGGAGTGTATTAGAAGTTGTACCTGCAGAGAGCACACGCTCTTAGAAGGGATGGGCAGGGAAAGAACGGTGAAGCCCTCAGATCGGTCAATGGTGGTCTTGCATTCCAGACATGTGATACTGTAACCGAGTTGTCCCTCAAATAACTGTGTGATAATAGATGTTTCACTGACACTCTCTCGGCTTTCTCTTGCACCAGCAAAATGTTGTCTTTTGCTTGACTATACAGAAAAATAATTTAAAAAAGAAACAACACAGCCAACAACACATTGGTAACCAGCTGCTTCAGAAGTATCTTCACCGGGTTTTAACGGTGGCTGCCCAGTCCCTACTTGCTGTAGGCAAGTAGTTAGTCTTGTCACAGAACTTGGCTCTAAAATGCTATTACTTTACTTGATATTTCATACACACAGAGTAAGCTAAATTACTTTTCTGAGAGAAATTAAACACAAATATAATATTCTGGCCATTAGACGTGGGTACTTGGGCATGAAACAAAGGAAGAAAGTGACAATTTTTAGCAGCCACATCATGTAGTTCAAAAGAGAAGGGTAGGTAATTATTACATGGAATGCTAAATCACAAAATGCGAAGAAGAAACACTAAAGTCCCCAAAACACCCCAGCTGGACTCTTACATTCTTGAGAGCCTCATGGAGCTCATTCAGCACACAGATCAGAAACTCCTGCGCATCCTGCTGAGTCGTCTTGCTAAAAGCTGGGTACCGCATCTCAAAGACTGAATGAAAAACCTCCGGGGAAACACAGTCGAACTTTCCTAGCCACATATTAGACATCAGCCAGCTAAAGGCAGTCGCAGACTCACCATTCTCCCTTGGAAAAAAAAACCCAACATGAAACTTTCAGGGTAAGTGTGAAAAGATGGTGGCTCTACCTTCAAATGGGAGCATAATACACAAACTTAGAACAGGTACAGTACAGCTCTGAGAGCATGACATTTGGTTTAGGGACTCTGCAGATATAGAAAGTGGTAGGAACTGTCATCGAGACAGCTACGACAGTAACTGGTATTAACATCAAAGTGACAAAAAAAAGTATAATGCTTAAGTCACCCAGCAAGGAAATGACTCAGGGTCTCAGAGGAAGAAGGAAAGCAGCTTGTGGCCAACCTGACTATAACTGCCTGGCGGGGAGCTGGTAGGTGGCTGCCTCGGACATTCTCACAGCAACATGTACCCTTTGTAAGGAAAACAGCAGTGCCACACAGAAAAATACAAGTAGCATGAATAAGCCAACTTACTTGCACAGGGCTGTTTTGTACTTTTCTGAGAGGAAATATTCCACGAGCGGTGGCACGCTGCAGAGGCATTGCAAAATTGCGTTCATGTAGCATGTGTTGCCCAGATTGCTCAGGCCAGTGAGCCCTGGGTGCTGGCCATTCACGTTCTCCATCCCTCCCTTGCAGGAATATTTCACATCCTCCAAGCAAATGGAGTCGTACTTCCACCTACTAGGAAAAAAACCCACAACAGTGGAAACCTGAAATGCCACTGTGCTTTTTGTATTGTGTTTTTTAAAAAGCTGTCTTGAGGACACATTTCCTGTTGTTTCAGGATCTTCTTTGTGAGTTACATTCATATTTACTTTCATCAAGCTAATGCAGTGGTAAAGACACAAAGCTCTGTGGTGAGATACATCATTAAGAGCTATTTAAAGAGTTATTCCTAAAATTCCACTCAGTCTTTGACTCTATACACAATTACTGAAAAACTATAACCAGCTGTAAATATCTATCTTAAGAATTTATCCCAGAAGAATGCATTTCATTTCCTCAGTGGTCTGGTACTTGTGTATTTTCTAAAACTATAGGTTGCAATCCAGATGCTACTATAAACAGGTTGCTCTTTAGACTTTTGCCATAAAAACGTTACTTAATTCACATTAAGAAAGTTGTAGGCTTGCTTTCTTCCTGCACAAGTCTGTCCTGGACCAAACTGTCCCCATCTCCAGTTAGGTAGAAGAGAGGTGTGAACACAGACCCTGCCCAATCTGGACGTGCTTGCCAACATTGCCATTCTTGAAATTTTAAAGGCTGCTACTTTATTCTTACACAGAAGAAAGAAAAATTCTGAAACCTCAACAATTTCTGCAGATTAAGATGATAAGCCATTTCTTTCCCTTCAGCTGAACAACATGTGCCCAGGTTCTCATTTCTGGAGACCTCCCAGGCTGACAACCTTTTTCTATCATCTAATAGCTACAAATAACTACAAAATTGTTTCCTTTTAAATTTCAGTAACTTCAGAGAACACTTCCAAACAGCTTTACCTACAGACAAGTCTCCTATGAAGATGCTTAATTCCCTCTAGCCACCTCTGAGAAACACCCACTCAGAAGAGAACACACTGGGGCTGTCAGGGACGGAAGATGGCTGAGAAGGCACTGGCAGCCTCACAGGGAGCCTGTGCTTGCCCCACCTCAGGAAGGTGGCCTCTTGTCCTCTTTTCTCCATACCTCACCTCCTCCATCCAGTTTGATGCCCAACTAGCACAGTTCTGCCTGTTCTGCCCCACCGCCTGGGCTACCCTTGCCCCATCACTTTGTGATGTCATTCTGTCCCATTGGTTCTCACCTAAGGGAACAGGCCCTGCCCAACCTGCCTGTCTCCTTCCTGCGTGCTGCCCAAAGCAACCCTGGGAACACTCACCCGTTCCGCTGGGCAGAGAGTTTCAGCCTGGCCCATGTTTACTACTGTTTGCTCATACTTGTATTAGCATTTATTATTGCCATGCTCTCACAGAAGGTCAGCGATGCCTGAGGGTGTTGACCATAAAAAGATGGAACTACCTCAAAACATCAGGATGAATTATTGCTGTCTAGAAAATGTTCCTGGGAAACAAAAGGGTAGTGGCACAGACAGTGTAGTTGATCTCTGAATTTCATACACCACTGAAAAGCAGCAGGCTTTCTCTATTTAACATACAATTTCAGCAGTAATGATCTTCACAGAATAGGCCCAGGAAGCCGTTAAAAAAAAAAAAAACCAAACCCTAATTATCTTACTTGTTAAGCTTCAAGCAAAGGATGTCTCCCAACATTCTTTGGACAGCTTATCTGCTGTCACTGCTATTCATCTCCTAAACCGTGTGTCTGCAAACTGAGATACAAAAGCAACACACACACTCCCCACTACTATTCCAAATCTATATTTTTGTAAATGGAATTGTAATGTTGTACATACTTTACCATGAGTTTCACATGTTTTAAAAATTTAAATTATAAACCTGTGGGTTAAACCTAAAACTTTCAACAAATACATATAAATGCCTGAATATGTACCAATAAGGATATTCACAGGGTTCTTTTTCCCAACCTGAAATACTGAAGTTTGTTGACGAATCTCAGCTAGCTAGGAATTCAATTCAGACTCTTTCTGCACATTTATGCAGTTCAAATACACAAAATATGAGATTGAAATGCAATGAAATTTTCCCCCAGGGGGCTATAATTGTTTGTCCTTTATGGAGGTACTTTGTCAAAGGGCTAGATGTAAAATGCAGACAAGTACCTGTTGCAGACTTATCAAAAAGCCTGCTGCAGAGCACCTGCACTTGACTTGTTCTGCTTTGGATCATGAAATACACACACTGGCTGAGTATTTATATAGACTCTTATTATTCTCTCTGTGTAGGTATAGATTGAAGCCTGTAATATACCTTTAGTCTGTACAGAAGTACAGGACTTCCATAAATTCTCAGAAAGCCTGTTTTGATGAAGCTTTTGTTCTCATTTCTATGAGAGCATCATCGATGTTTCTGGGATTCCAAGGCTCCTTGCTTACTCCTGCAGCCTTTCAGAGGGAAAAGAAGTATGTATTTGTGCTTAGGATTGCCCTGACCCAGCTGCAGGACCTTGCCTTGGCCTTGTTGAACTTTGAGGTTTGCATGGGCCCACCTCTCAAGCCTGTTAAGGTCCCTCTGGACAGCGTCACTTCCCTCCAGCGAGTCGACCACAGCACGCACCTTGGTGGTGCTGGCAA
>JAVSBS010018441.1:33983-60503 GCA_033124195.1 Coracias cyanogaster | reverse complement strand
CCCACCTCTCAAGCCTGTTAAGGTCCCTCTGGACAGCGTCACTTCCCTCCAGCAAGTCGACCACAGCACGCACCTTGGTGGTGCTGGCAAACCTGAATTTTTGATGCTTTGTGTGGTTTTTCCTCTGTGTCTCCTTTATCCTTCATTTTAGCAGCTTTTCCAGTCTAAAAACCAAAGCAAAGTCAAAAATCAAAACTGTAATGTTTTGATGATGGAATGTGTGGCTTCACATTTTGTTAGGGTACAAAAGGGCTAACAAGGCTTTCTGGCTTTGGGTCACCAGCTTACCTGTCATGCAGTTACAAATATCCCTCCAAAGAAAGATAACCAGCAATATAAATTATATTCTTCTGTCTTCCCATGAACCATTTTTGTCACTAGCAAACGACAAAAAGCATACGCTTATTCCCACTTTTTGTGGAATCTGAATAAAGACCTTGATTTACTAGTTTAACATAACACAAATCCACATCAGTGCTACCCACTGCAAGCTCAGGTAACTTACCATTACTCTCAACAAAAAATGGATTTCTTGCAAGGAAAACTGTGAATTAGAAAGATTAAATCATTATAAGTATTTTCAGAAGCACTGTTACATTTTTCTAGAAAGTATTTTTTTTCCAATTGATCTTTTAGGAACATTCAACATGAACCATTACTACCAAATTTTCAGCTCTATTCTTTTCCCCCCTCCAAACTCCTGCAGTGTTAAGTGCTGTGGCATTAAGTGAGATGTAGCCACAAGGAATTAAACTGTAGGAAATCAGTGATGCAGGGTTAAAAACCTCTTTTCTGAATGGCACGATTGCTGAGCAGCAGCTAGGAAACCAGCTCCCCAGGAGACTCACCTTTGTGTATTCTGCCACAATGTATATGGGATTGGTTTTCTCTGAAATGTTTCAGCACTTGAAGACTGCAAGAAGCAGTCAACAATGCTCAATTTGCTGGATTAATTAAAAGACTAAATCAGCACACTTTTGTATTTGAGGTTTTTGCTTAAAGAAATACTGATGCTGGTGAAAATTAAAGTGCATTTTAAAACAGAAGTTACATAAACAACCAACAGTAATCTAAAAGTACATAAGATGCAGTTTAATCTGTTATTGAATGGTTTTTCTTTCAATGAAAGTAGTCTGAGGATAGTGGTAGGAAATCAAAACTACCTGTCAAGGAAAGTCATGTAGATTACCTATTTCCCTATATGAGAGATTCTTTAAATGCCCTCTTAGCGGGAAAGTCACTGAGCGTTTCAGATTTTCACTGAAAATAATTAAGAGAAGGTTTGAATTATAATTCCTGTGTTTAGGTTCTAAAAAGATACACTGGTACCTCATGTTCCTACAGCCTGACATCAAAAGGAAATGGTATTATCCTAACATGGTCAGGCTAGTTCTTCAAACCAACTTGTATTTTCTTTGCTACCACATTTTTTCAGTACCTTCCCTGAAAGATACTTACACTTACCTTTTCTTTTCTGCTAGTGTGAAAATTTGTGAAAATTGTAATTTTTCTTCCCCTCCATTTAGACATTTTCTTCTTGTTTCACTCTAGCTGTAAGTCTCACAGAGTAAGCTAGTGCTCATGCCAGGAAGACGTGTGGAAATACATCCAGTGTGAACCACTCCATGTCTTACTTATATTCCTCAACCCTATTCATCCCTTTTGAGCTTCGAAAGGCTTCCCTGCAACACTGAGCAGAGGGAACACTCCCCACTACCACAAACATCTCATTACACAAAAGTCAGATTATTTTGTTAAGAAATGAGGCACAGGCAACCTGAATATAGGTAAGACGGTTGCAAAAATTAACTTTGCATTGTTAAGAATTTGTCAGCAAACAAAAAGTTTCTTAACTTTTAATGACAATTTTCTGCAAATCGTTTTCTTATTTCATACACTGAATTTGGTCACATTTTCCTAACACCCGAAGCTCTTCCAGAAATCCTTCTTAATTTGAAGAGCCAGCCTCACTTACAGATCAACTGTTGCTGCTACTTGGCTAAGAATATAGCATTAAAAGGGTTTAAGCACATCTTGAATAACTGCCCATTACCTCTCAGCAACAGAAGGGGATGCAGTCAGGAATCCAAGCAGCAGCTCCTAATTCAAAACAACATTGTAAAATAGCTTTAAGATATTCTTCTCATTTACTCACTAATCCCATCACATATGTTTGACTACTATGTTTTAACTTTTTTTAACCCCTGGCTTCTGGTGATAGCCAAAGCTGAGGTACCTCGAAGGTGGACAACTGCTTTGATCCAGCATGGCAAATTCTACTTTTCCGCAGAAAGAGTTATTTAAATTCACCCAAATAACCTTTCAGACTAAGATGGACAGCAGGAGTCTGTAAACAAGAATAAATTTATTTTAGATTCTTTAAAGATTTAATGATATACAAAATGTATACAGTATTATATCCTTATAACATTTTACCTTTCCCCATCAAACATAAAACACCATTTAAACAGCTATTGTGTTCGTGCCTTAGGTCTGTATCTATAAGATACACTACAGAATAAAAAAAATTATAGAGCTATATACTGCCCTTTCAATTAAAAATTACAAATTAGTACCTACATAACAAAAAAATCGCAGCATGAAACTTCAGTTGGACAACAGTTTTTTCTTGCTGAATGCTCAACAATATTTGGGACAATTAAATTACATTTTATTGGCATGAAGGTGCATTGCAATCTCCCGTACTTTACATAACACTAACCCAACCCTAGTCTCTCTTAAATAAGTACCACAAATAACATAACATTAAAGATGTTTTCTACACAATTTTAAATACATTTAAAAGTTATGTGTACATTCGGTTTTGATATACTGGTTTTACAAGATCTTTGGAAGGCATAACTTCTGAAGCAGTCATTACGTACAAGGAAAAGCACTTCCAACTCGTGTTCTTACAAGGCCACTTATTTGGACCAGTACATACTATTTCTTCTATTAAATATGATTATACCAGTCTACCATGGCTTTGTGACTATTTGACGATGACTTGATAAAATTGAAATGTATAAAACAAGAAATTTCATTATGCACAATTAGGGCTCTATTCCACAAAGAAACCCTAAAACAACAGCTTTACAGCCGTGAAGCTGAATGCTGCCTCAGGAGACTCTCTCTCTGTCTACTGGAACAGATCAAGTTCCTACCTTCAACCTCAGCCTACTGGCATCATATATATATATATACACCTCATTTGGCTCTGTCCTCTTCAAAAGGCCAGATTAAAAGACACCTGGTGAGAAAACATTAGTGGAACACTTCCAAAAACACTCAAAGAATACTCTGGCATTACAGAGGTAGGTGCTTTCTCCTGTCCTTTGCTGACTGACAGCAAGACAGCTGCCAAACGAACAAATGCTTTACCTTAAAACATCAGCCACCAAAATCCTTTTGGTTGAAGGCTTATTGCACACCACAGGACTGCAGAGAGGAAATCCTCCACTAAACCAAAACAAAATAAAAAAATAAACCTTCTGCTAAAAAGCCCCTTTAAAAACCATATCTTAAATGCTTGTCATTATTCCACCTTTAAAATGGTCAGCTGCCAAGCTGTTCTCTGCAGATGGTGATCACAATTTGCTAGGTCCTTAGATTATGGACCAGCCAAAATTCCACTTATAAGACAGCAATCCTGGATTTAACATATCTTTCTTTTAATTATAGTGAAGGAAAGATAAGTGACAACTTTGTGACATTCTATGAAGTTTGGATGAAGCCACTGATTTGGTCACATTATTAGAGCATCAGACGGATAGAATTAGCTGAATCAGACTCTTTGGTGCAGCTTCCAGGCTGAATTGTCAATTCAGGGGAATCATCCTGAGGAAATATGATCTTGTCGGGTGTGTAATCGTTCCTCTTCAGATCTGTACAAACAAAACCAAGTCATATTGATTGCTATTTCTGGAGCTACTAGAAGCAATGGGGCGTAAGGGTCTTTCGAAGAACTGGGTTTATAGAGAAGAAAAATTTAGAAAGCAGAATCCCTCAACATGCATTGTGTCAAAACAGGATCTTTTGTCATATGTGTAATCAAAGCCTAAAGCTCTGCTTTTAAAAGCGATGGAAACCTCAAAATTATTTATACATACTAAGCAAATACTGAAACAAATTTCCAAAGAAATTGAATCTTTCCATGATCTGTTTTAATGTTACCAGGATTTACAACTCAAATTTAAAATAAATGACATCTCTTCACATGAGAAACAATCTGGAAGAGAAGCATGAAACAGGCAGGAATCATGCAAGTTCCTTATGTTGCTCTGCTGGAGTCTAAAGGCCTGATACTGAGAAATAATTTCAAGGTTTAAGATGAGTGTGGTGTAGTCCATGCAGGAAAAAAAAAAAAAATTGGAATTGAAAATTTAACTTCCAGAAATAAATGAATTTCAGAATCAATTTCTGCAGACCTAGACTTGTTTTAAAACACAAACAAAACCAAAGAACAAAACCCACAAAACCTCCATCACACACAAAGACAACCCATCAAAGCCCCCCAAAACAAACATAGGCACCATTTTCTTTAAAAAGCCTGACTGCAGTCATCTTGACCTGCTTTTCCTACTTTTTTCTAGGAACTTTCCTAACTATTTTTTTCCTGTACCTTCTTAAGTTGTGAGGAATCTAGTCTGTTTTCCTCAAATATTGTGCATATGGATATAGCACACACAGACATGTTTAATTACTTCATCTGGGATTTTACCTTAAAATGGCAAGGTGCTTTACAAGGAAAATTACAAAACTGCTGTTCATTCTTATTCCACTTTCACAGTATGACATAGTTCATTACCTATCATACAACACTTCCTCACGTGAATGTCTCAGAAGAAGAAATACAGCAACTCTTACCAGGAAGTTTCAGTTTCCTGCAGCAGGAGTTACAGTGATGCTTTGCTCTGAAGTTTTTTATTGCATCCTCTCCCAGATTGGCCGGACCAAACACCATATCATATGACCTTAGAAATAAAGTGCACATAAACATGGGTTGCATGTGTTTTCTGATTAAAATTTTATAGCACTTTTCTTTAAATCCTTCTTTAACCTCACCTTTTTTCTCCAGCTTTTATCACAGATGGATCTGTCAAATTTTCACCAACACCTTCAGACAGCACATGAAGAAAAAGTTAAATCTGATACATTACATAAATGCATTAATGTTGAAAAGCCTTGGCATCCTTAGCTGTGACATCTCAGCTTCCTCAAGAACAGAAGCAGAAAAAAAACCCCAACACCCCAACATAAATGATATGTGATACTCTGCCCCTACAGGAACTGCTCCTGAGCAAGTACTTCGTAAAAATAGGTGGAAGAAATCTGAGAAGTACATGTGCTTGCTGTTAACAGCAATTCCTAACTTTAGTTTTCACCCAGGAGAAAGAAGTTTTCTATACAGTGCTCACAACCAGAATATCTGACACAATTCAGGAGAAACACAATTGCCATGTTGGCACTATACAAATGTGCCGACAAAATAGCATTTTTAATAGTGCATATTGTTAGGAAAAGATACATATATTTATATTCCCTGTGTTGCTGTAAGAGTTAATGCCATATTAGAGCAACAGAGCCAGTGAAGGGTCTTGAGTCCAAGTCTTATGAGGATCAGCTGAGGGAAGTGAGGTTGTTTTGCCCGGAGAAAAGGAGCCTTGCTCTCTACAGCTACCTCAAAAGGAGGTTGCAGTGAGGTGGGGGTTGCTCTCTTCTCCCAAGTAATAGGCCATAGGACAAGAGGAAACAGCCTCAAGTTGTGCCAGGGGAGTTTTAGGTTGGATATTAAGAAAAATTTCTTCACCACAAAGGTTGTCAAGCCCTGCAACAGGCTGCTGGAGGAAATGGTTGAGTCACCATCCCTGGAGATATTCAAAAGACCTGTGGCACTTAAGAGATTATGGTTTAGTGGTGAACTTGGCAATGCCAGGTTAATGGTTGGACTTGATCTTAAAAGGTCCTTTCCAACCTAAAAGATTCTGTGATTCTATGATTAAATAGGACAATCACAGGTGAAGATTAACTAGACAAAGATGTGCTAAATAACGCTTGTTATTTATTACAGGCATATGAATTCTTAATAAAGCACTATCACAAAAGAAAAACCCACATAGATCTACCTTGGCCCCAATCCCAATTTCAAAATAAGGGCATTACCTTGCAGGTCTAGTACCAACAATTCTCCTCTTGTATATTCATATGTCCAATGGCTGAAAGCTAGCATAACCTCCTCTAGCATGTTAGTTGGAATTATTTCATCACCGTTATTGTTGTTGTATTTTCTAAACTCTCCAGTCATGCACTCTTCAACTGCAAACCACTGGCCAGCAGAGTGGCAATATAACAGGAAAACTTCCAGGAACCTAGTGAAAAGCATACTTACTGAATATATTTCAAAAATAAATGGGAAATAGATGATTACTAGTAGATTTTTTATTTACCAATAATAATTTGAAACTATTATAACAAAGATATTTATATTATCACACTAGGCTAGAAACAGTACAAAAAGTATCAATAGAAAATGCTGCCA
The DNA here is from genome assembly GCA_033124195.1 of Coracias cyanogaster. Taxonomy (NCBI): domain Eukaryota; kingdom Metazoa; phylum Chordata; class Aves; order Coraciiformes; family Coraciidae; genus Coracias; species Coracias cyanogaster. Next base: position 53,965 of record JAVSBS010018441.1, on the reverse strand, counting down.
AGGGTAAATCTGCTTGACACATTCATAGCAACATTCAGAGATTTCTATCCGCGTATCAGTACCTTAATATACTTGGATCCCTCTGTTAACAACCCTGCAGGCACTCTTCTGTGCCAAAACCATGCAACATAATGGAAGTTTAAAGCCACTCACCTTGGAGAGTATGGAATGGATTTTGGCTTCATTTGATTGAAAGCAAAGGTGAGCTTCTGCGCTGCCCTCTGCTGTTGAATTTCCTACAATTCAAAGGCCGAACTTCATTAGTGCCATTATATGGCAGGAAACACCAGGGAGCCAAAGGTGCAGCAGGAAAAGGGTCTACTTCCCCAAGCCAGATGTGGTGAACCAACCCACCATTTTAAAACAAATTACTTTCTATTGAAATTATGTCTACATTTTAAGAATTCAAGCTGTTGATTAAGGGAACCATACTGGGACAGCATTTTTAACCCTTTAGCTCATACAGAACCCCAGACTGACCTTTTTTTCCATCTTTTTAATCAGTATATACTAGGATTTTAAAGGTGGGGGGGAGGTGGAATTCTTAACATATAATGGCTGTCTGTGTTTAATAATTGACAAGGATAAAACTTACTCTCAAGCACAAGTGTAACACAGTGTCCTCCTTATAAATGCTTGACCAAGTATTCACAACTTCAGGAAGAAAAGACTTGATGATATAAAGATGTCCTGATTTCAAGATATCGTATTCCGACCACGTGCATACTACTTTAAGAGCACGACGTAAACCTCCTCCCATCTCCTCTTTACTTAAAAATTCAATTTTAGCACAGAGTCCTAGTTGCGACCAGGAAGACATGCTGTTGTTCAAGATGCTGGGAGAACTTTCTTCAAGGCGATACACAGTGACTGGTTCACCTATGAACACAAAAAGTAATTACTGCATTTAATTTTCCAAGTTTAAAATTGAAAGCACGGAAGACCTACAGATTCTTAGATTTCAACATGATGCAATATTAAATTGTTACTAACATCCTGAATTAACGAAAAAATTCAAAACTACCCAGTGGAAAGACCCCTCTCCAAACTTTTCATACAGCAGCAAAGTAGCACAGCAATTTTGTCCTCCTAATTAGAGCTATTAATGACGCTGTTCAAACAGAACACTAAATAAATGTTTGTTTACATTTCATATGAGTCAAGGCAACTTAAAGGAATCCTTCCGCGACAGTTTGTTATAAAAACTGTTAGCACAATATGATCATCACTGTATCACCATTTCTGAGGACGACTACAATTAAATCTAGATTTCATAATCAAGGGAGCTGCCCTAGAAAAAAGGCATCCCACTCATTTACATCACTGACTGTTGCAAGACAGACACTAGACTTCTTTGAATCTAAAGTCTTAGTGAACTAATACTTGGTGTGAGCAAGTGTGAAATTTGGCTTGATCTTTCTATATTGGAAGGAATCTGTACAAGATTTACTTTTGTTTTTCTTCCCCAAAAGACCATGGTGAACCAGCAGAAGTACAATTCTTACCTCTTGGAGGCACAGGAGTGAATGGAATGCTCTGTGATAATCTCATCAAGTTATTTCTTTCTACAGCTAGAGGAAAATTACAGCATCTGTTAGTTTAAGGATCTAATAAATGTCATTAAAAATATGAGCAATAGTTTATAAGAGGGACTGACCTGAATAATAGTAATTGATATCCATGATAGGCTTGAAAGGAGAAGCAATGCCTGAAAAAACCACAAGACATTCTGCTTGCTACTTGTATTGTGTATCAAAATTACCACACACAAAGAAAACTTGACAATAACTAGACTTAGAGAAAGATTTGCTGTGCAGGAAATTAAGTATTAAGTTTAGCTCTTCAGTACCTTGGGGTGGGGGGGTGGATTTTAAAACTGTGGTGTTCAATGGCATGGTATTTTAAAAAAGAAGAAATAAAAGAAGAAATAAAAATCACACTATTATGTATCCATTAAGTTCCAAATTATCAGTAATTAAATACCTTCTCATACAAGAACCAAGTAGTTGTTTTTATGACGACCTCCCAGCTTGTTTATAGCAGAAACAAAACTTACCATTCAATGCATCTTCTTCAGATGGCCTGTGAAATGCCACAAAACAAACAGTCATTGCTTCTTAAAACCTTTGTATTCACCGATTTTGACACCTCATCCTAAGTCACCTTGTTAACCTCAGTACCGCTTTTACCCTGTTTTTCAAGGGCAGTACAAGTTTCTTAATTACAAACAGTAGGGAAGGCTGTTAAGTAATCTCGTGTTTTTAGAGTCACACTTTAAATATCACCAAGTCACGCACAACATTATGCAAAGTTTGCATCACAAGAGCTCATTCCCACAGAGGTGCTTTAATTAAAACTTGTTCACAACAGCTTACTCTTCTGTTATCAGATTAATAAGGTAATGGCTTTAACGGTTAACTCAGGGGATAATTGTTAACAAGAGCAATGTCTGTGCAATTTCAGAGGAGCTTTACAGTCTGCAAGGTTGGGTAAAGACCTTTAGCAGGAAGCTAGCTCCTTAATAAGTGTTAACATAGTCATTTCCATTTACGGGCATGTTTTGCCCTCTGACATGTGACCCCATTAATCTAAACAGAACCTGTCAAAGCATTCCAGTGAACACATTCAGTTATTTATTAGAAAAAACAAACAAACAAACAAAACTTAAACCTTTTTTTCTCATTAAAGGCAAGTGAATATCACCACAGTCAAAGACAACAACCAAAAAAGAAATACAAATTAAAATACAGAGTAATAAGATTGCTCTGTTAGCAGAAAGCTTACTTACATCTGACCGCTATTTGAAGGTCTACCTTGTAACCAATCCTTTAAAACAAAGTAGAGGAAAAACAAAGGTTTCAGTTTTGTAAGGAAAACACAGTATATTTAATTGGAGGTGGGGTGGTAACGTGTTTTAAGATCTTGCAGTACAGCCTATTTATCAGAAATACTTCACCAGGCTGTACTGAACCGCAGTTGAACAGAAAGACTCTAATACAACTGAGGAATGGTTACTACAATTAAGAGAATAGATAAGGCCATATATTTAAATTTAGCTTGGGTTAGACATTAGGAAAAAGTTCTTTAATATAAGGGTGGTTGATCACTGGAACGGGTTGCCCAGGAAAGTATTGGAGGCCCTGTCCCTGGAGACATTCAAGGTCAAGCTTGATAAGGCTCTGAGCAACCTGACCTAGTTAGAGATGCCCCTGCTTATTGTAGGGGTGTTGGACCAGATGACCTTTAGAGGTCCCTTCCAACCCAATACATTCTATAATTCACTACTATTTTCTGGATTATATAAAATGATTATTTTCTTAAACAAAGAAGTTGTGTGCCTCCTTGAACAAATGAGGCCACAATCAGAATTATCCTTTACATGATCTGTTTTTTCTCCTTTATTTGTTCAGTTTATAATTCTGCTTAACAACAACCAAGGCAGATACAAACCGTCAGTAAGGCTGCTTTAGAGTCTACTTGCTGAGCGTCTTCACTCGATGCTCTTCTACTCTTGTTGTATACTACAAATAAAAGAGATTCTTAACTGGACAAAGAATGGCACATGTCATCGTTACTTACCTTTTTCCTAAAACAGTGAGTAACTAGACAGGTTAGTGTGGCTCTCATAAAAAATGCCTGATCCTCAACTACCCTCGTTACAAGTTTTCAGCACATTCCTGACTAGACTACTTAAGACTTTTATGTCTCTAGGTATCTGTGGCAAATAGAAGGTAACAGCATTAGGCTGGCATGACTAGAAGAGCCACAATGAGACGTAGAAGCAGATTCAAGTAGCACCAAACACAAAAATATTTCAATATGCTTTAACATTTTGCATTTCCTTTGTATCTTCTTAGAATCCACATTATCCATACAATTTAGAGATAAACTTAGGTCACTTGAAAAGATGACACACTTACCTTGTTCTGAATGGACTGCCAGAGGGTCAGTAAACCCACCACAAGAACTAGATTGTCTTAGACCACAGTCAGTTTGAAGACCCTACAAAAAAAAAAAAAGAACCAAACAAAAAACCCCAACCAACCAGGTAGCATTAGTCATCATCATTGTTTTGACACACAATCTGCCTAGTTTTCTTTTCTAGGACTACCTAGGATTTTTTGTTGTTTTTTTTTTTTTTAAACTTCTGGATGTACCTCAAATACCTTGCTGCATAAAAATGCACAAGTTGAGTGCATAATTAAGTTTAAATGCTCTTCACAGTAACCATCAGCTTTAACATTCTCGGGTGCACATTAAGACCACGTACCCATATTGAAAGAGTTCTTTTAAAGAGAACATTACAATAGCATACAACTGCAGAATGTACCTCACACTGCATCTCTATAAGCACCAAGTTCGGCTATTCTGTCACGTGCCTTTGTTAGAAATCTATTCTCATTTGAGAACACGGCTCTGGCAGAAATTAAAGTTCAGTTTGAACCGGCTGAAAATAGGAACAAAGTCTCAAGAAATCTTCCTGCAAAAGACCTACAGTTTATGTATGCAATTTCCTCATAGACATATTCCTTCATAATAATTACATATTTTCCAAGTACCTACTGAGGTGGCCAGCTTTTGAAAACAAAATATTTCTTTGGATAAAAAGGAGAAAGGCAGTTTCATCACGAACTAGAACTACACATAGACCGGCATAGGTCTGAAACATTCCTCATAACCAGCCCATTAATTCCAATGGTTACCTGAATAATATCTAAAAATTCAAGATTCTGAAGAATAAAAGACTGGAACTTGGAATGCTATGCCCTGCTTTTGATTTCAAGATTTATAACAGTTAGAAAATTTCACCCTTCCCTCTTAAGGAATACACTCTCACACATCTAAACAGGTACACATACACCTGTGTGTACATACGTGTGTGTTCAAAATGTGTATCTCTACATGCATACATACATGTGTGTGTAAGTGTACATATATGATGGATATATAACTGTGGGTGTATATAAACAAGAAATGCTACTTCTTTACATCCCTAAACCTAAATACTTCACTGGAATGCAACATAGAGAATGCACCTGCTTGAAGTGTCTTCTGAAGACCCGTTTTTAGCTTTGTATGCATTTCAGTGTTCAGTGTCTTACAATCAATGACTGTAGTGCCTACATGAAAGGTAAGAATCAAAGTAGTCCCACCAGTTAAGAGGGGACAACTCTATTACTGTTTAAGAATACATTCAGTATGCGGTCAAAATAAAGTCTCTAATAAATGGAAATCTTTACTTACCTGAAGTCTGGTTGTCTCTATGCCTTCCAATATAGCTTTTTTGAAGTCTTCCTGCTGCTCCTGTTAAAGAAAAGGCAAATTGTAAACATTGTTACCAAAAAATCCATGTCAAAAATATACACACGAACACACACACACACACACCCCCCCACCTCTCTTTTTGGTCACACATTGTACTTATCAGAAAGTCCAGAAGGAGCAACTCAGCAGAACAGTGACATTGCAAATGGTCATAACGCAATTCTCAAGTGAGATTCTCCCCCAAATGAGGGGTAACTGCAAATGGTAAGTTGTATTTACTAACTTAACAGCTACAGTGAGAAAATTAGTTTTATTATACATACTATAGCACTTGATTTGTTACAATTAACCACTCTCCCTTTAGCTACTTATATTATTCTTTAATAAAATGGAAATTATACACCATTTTGATTTATGATAAGTTTATTTAAAAGGCCTTTTCTTCTTGGAAGCATAATGAACAATTTTGTCACTTTTAAAAACCATACACACTATCATCTTGCTCTATATAGTAACACGTAAATCACTGACATCTTCCTAAACACTGACCTTCAAATTTATGTGTCCAACGTTTCATTAAATGCTAATTATGGGATATATAATTTTATCTTAATTCACAGTTGTAGTCATCTCAGCTTTCATAACCTCAGATCTTGTTTAATATTTCATTAGTATCATATTATGATTCATTAGTATCATATTACGAAGCAACAGTACTTGATGTGTAACTAAGGTTGCATGAGTTTTTGCTAGATGTTTTGGGTTTTTGTGGGGTTTTTTGTTTTTTTAAATCATAAAACAGATATACATTCCTACCAGGATGCATTGTTCAAGTTCTTTGATTATATTTGCTCTTACACTTTTTCAAAACATATTGTGAGGCTATAGTTTAAAAAACAAAACAAAAAACAACCAACTTAAAAATTGTCCCCACTGCACGTTTCCCAGAAAGTCTTCCATGCTCACCTCAATATCAGCACTTCTTTCTTTAATTTTGCTTGCTGCCTCTTTAAACCGCTGTAACTCCATGCTGTCTCTGTGACCTTTGACACAGTGAATTCAAAAAGAGTATTCAAAATCAAAGGCAACCTCCAAAGTTCTGACCATGCCAATAGTTTGCATCACCATAGCAAAGGGTTAACAAACCATCTAAGTTCTGTGTGCCTGCTTGCACACAGAAGAGAAGACTTTACAAACACACTAAAGTAAAAATCAGTGTAACAAAATATGAAACCATTGCTTTTCCTGCATTAAGGTGTGGATTACCACAATTCAAGAAGTAAAATTAACATTTTAAAACTTTACTTAAGCGTATGCTCCTCACATGAAGGAACAAGGCAGTCTGAATTACAGTATTCTTATGTATGACAAATGAAGGAAAAGCAGATAGTTTTCGTGAGGTAGCTTTTACAATATACTCTTCAACCACCCGGTTGCAAAAAATAATTTTCAGAATTTTACCAAGCATGTGGATTTATAACAAATGAAAATCTACTTGGCTCCACAATGGAAAGCTGCATTGTATCACAGGTTTTATAAAGCGTGGACAGTAACAATGAAGAGTATGTTCTAAACGCTACACATGTCAGAGGGCTGTACACTAAAAATTTGGCTCCAGTAAAATAAGTACAGTTAGTAGTCAAAGTTATTAGTGGTGAAGTACATTGAAAGATTAGATAAGAGTTATACAATTACTGTCCATTATTTCTGTTTAGTCTTGCTTTCTGAATTTTTTTAAAAAAGTTTTGTTTTTTTTTTAAACCATGAGGAAATTCTAAACAAATAGCTACCAAGTGTATAAACATGTAGATACTCTTCCTATGCATACATGAACCTATAACTTGTAGTGCATGTAGGTAACTTCTCAGACTCCAAGTTACTTTCACAGCAGTAGAACAAACTCTTGCCTAAAGATTTAAAATTTTTACATCCTCAGCAAGCCTTTGAAAAACACTGAGACATCCCTGAACAACTCGGGCAAGGCAACACCTCTGCAGGCAACCTGACAATTCCAGATTGTGATCTTCTGCTATGCACTAAGCATACTTCAAGCATTATCTACTTTACAGAAATCAGTTAGTAAACCCACACCTGTGTTTTGCAATGAATCTGCCACTGTTTTACTGTTCAAATAGGTAGGTAACTCACCAAAAATGTGCACCTTTTATTTTTAAGCAAAACCTGAGGAGGCATAATGCTTTATTTAATACAAGGACTTTGAAAGCTTCCAAAATGACTGCCAAAAGATACGTTAGCCTAGGCAACAGTGGAAGATCCCAGTGATAACAGTGTTTAGAAACACAGTATAGGAGGATCCCTCAGCTTGACACAGATACCACAGAGATACTTGTCCAGGATTCCATCAGTCTAAGAAGTCTTCTGTAATTACGTCAAGAAATAGACAATATTTTTGATTTATGCAATGAAAAGGTCAGAGCTTCATAACGAGTCACAAAAAGTTTGTCTACAGTGCCCATACCAAGTTGCGGAGCTGCTAATTGCACAAAACTGCTATACTCAACAACTGGCTACTGTTTTTCAGAAAAATATTGTCTATGTGACAGAATGATAAAGAAATGACAATTTAAGTAAAAAAAAAATTCAAGCAACACAGGGAAATTAGAGATGTTAAAAGCAAAAAAAAAAAAAAAAAGCAGAGCAAAATGGTAGAATAAAGTCACCTGCAACCGGAATACACCCAAAATACTGTACAATTCTTGGTAAGTCAAACCTTGTGGCTTAGATTTGGTCCACACTTTATGAAGCAGTCCCATAAGGATGTTAGAACATAAATCTTGGTTTTGCAGTTCCATTGCATGGACACGCTGACTTTTGGAAAGTTCATCTTTAATATTCAATTTTCCATGTGAGCCGCTACAGTTGACTGTTGATGTCAAGTCGCCAGTTGACAAAGAGAACTTCATTTGGGGGTTGTTCTTCCATAAGTTGACAGAGGACTGGTGATGACATCTGTCAACTCTGCAGCTGTAGTTATCATTAGTGTCACTCTCATCATGAATAAAACCACAATTAATGTATCCTCCATTTTCAACACAAGGTTGGGTGAAAGCAAGGCAAGCAGAGCCAGAAGCAAGAGGATAAGAGCAGCTAATAACGACTTCAGGACATTGAGAATCTACTTTGTTATACTTACCCACAAATGCACCAAACTCTACATTATTATCTCCTTCTGTAGCCTTAGAGAAAACAGTCTCTTCATGCTTTGCTGAAGAATCCAGCTGACTTTTGCAACTGGGGCGAGATGGAGTGCTAACAAAAAATTTAGCTGTTGGGGATGTTACATGTGGCATACTGTTGGATGAATTGCCTAATTTTTTACTTTTACTAATGGATTTTGAGATCTCTGCAGCCTGTATTCGTTGGCGAAGTTCTGTAGGGGAAACAGCATTTGAAAATAAGGCACTGCCTGAGGAACCTGCCTCTTGAAAGTTTGTTTCTTCTCTTCGTGGAACTGGAGCTAGCTCCTGACCAATTGTCTTATGTTGGGCTTCTTTTTCATCACGTATGGAAATGTTACAGAGTAAAGCATTATTACTTTCAAGGCCTCCTTGCGGAAAAGAACCGAAGACATTTCCAATGCTATGCTTTTTCCACACAGAAGATCTTAGGGAGCCGTCCTCAATGAGGTTTTGTGCCAAATGTTTTGAAATGCTTAATTCCCGCGTGATTTCATTATGAACCTTGCTAGCTTCTGAAGCTTTCTGTGCAGTCAGCGTTTTCAGAGTATCCACAGTTAGAGCAGAGAGATCCTGTAGGTGCCCAATCTGTGAATCTAAAGACTGTAACGACCGTTTTATGTAGTTGACACGATCACCAACTTCCTTTATCTGAATGCACATTTGTTCCACCCTAAAAAAAAAAAAATCAAATTATGAAGCAGCTGTGAAAGGTATTTTTCTCAACATTGAGAATAAACATCTTGGCAACTCTTTCTGCCTATTAATGAGGAAAAAACCTCTGAAATGTCAAGATGGTATACACTACAGTATTGGACTGTTTTGTAATACAAAATTTGTACATACTTCTGAATGACAGAATTAACATACACATCAATAGAAGGCCTACAATATTTTTCCAAATTTATCAGTTTATTAAAACATTCTGAGAAACTAAACAGTATGATTGCCTCACCTTCCTGAGCACTGCTATAGAACAGGAAGCATCAATCACATTATTAGTTTCTGTATAGCAATGCAAATACATCATCTAAAGTTTGCATAAATACTTATGTTCTTGAGCTTTATTTTGCCCCCCATTAAAGCACATTTTAAAAACCTGCGGAAGTTCTAAGCTCCTCTCTTCAGAAATTTTATTTGTACCGTTCAAATGTGACTCGAATCCTCTCCTCACTTCCAGAATGAAATTTATCATCCTTTTCATTGAAATACATCTCAACACACAGCTCTTCAAAATCATGAAGTTTCTTTTGATCTTCTTCTGTCAGGAAGAGTTCTAAAGAGAGATTAAACAGTTAGGAAGATGCACGCGTAGGGAAGTAGTACAGGTACTGAAAACTAATAGCCGCAACTTGACAAAGGGTGTTAAAAACAACAAAACTGAACAAAACAAAACCAACAAAAACCCACACTGCCACCTAAGACCCTTCCCTTCTTCTTGCTAGAAAAAAGCTCAAGGTCAAAGACTTCTACTAAATTAAAATAATAATTCTGAGAGGATCTGTGCACAATATTATCATTCCTTACACTCCTACCCTCCAGTCGTTTTTTACCTGAGGCAGAAGCTAGATTCCTTAGCTGAATTTTACCTGTGGAACATTTTTTCTCCTCTTTTTAAATTATCAAATGTTTTCCAACAGGAACAGAAGTTTTCCAGAAAGCAAAAAATTCTTCCTCCATTAGTACTAACAGGAAATCTAATCTTGTAGTTCTTTTGTCATAAAAACACTGAGACTTTGAACAGAATTAGAGTCTTAATCGATAGAAAAAACATGGAGAATTAAGACCTACTTCAGCTTTCTTGATAATGTACATTATAACCAACAACACAGCACTTTTATGACAGTTTGCTTTAACATTTTAAAAGTTTTTGCAGTTTTGGGGATAATAACTGTTCATACTTGGCCCATCTGAAGTCTTGTCTGTCTTCCTTCTTTTACATATACAACAGAACAGGGAAGCCATGTGGCTAAGAATAATAAGTGGTGGAGGCAGAACAGGTTTTTCATGGTAGGCCATAATGAAATGATAGCGTTGATACTTCCACACAATGTTTGAAATTGCCTTGACTTGTAAATACACGTTGCTGAAAGGAAACAGAAAAATATTAACATATCGAGGTGTTTTTTGGGGTGGTGGGAGGGGGGAATGTGTGGAGGGGTGGCTTTTTTTTTTCCTAACAGTTTGATATCTATCTTGTATTCTGAAGCTAGTTAAGTAAGAGGCAAAAAAAATTAATTTAGTGGAAGTTGGGAACACATTCAAAGAAATGCCATGATCCAAAGCAAGGAGAGGGTTAAAGAAATTCTCTTGTCTAGCAACATCACAGTACCTTTCCTTAGAAATAAATTACATTGAGATCAAATTTCAAGTTTGCCAAACAAACAAAATTATCATTTTTAACTAAAAGCAGGTTTTTCTATCAGACCATATTAATTCTGCTGTCTGCCACTCTTCACCATGAGCCGCTCATTCCCATAAATCAAACACTTGCAGAGAACTGTAAAAGATAATTTGCCCTACTACAACTCATCCCAACCAACTCTAAACAATTTTGTTCATTTTCTGACAAAGAGAAGTTATAAAATGCTTTTAAACTCTCTTGAACTTCTGATTCTGCTGGCCTCAGACGTGACACATCAGTGACATCATACACTTCCCTTAGTCACAGGCTTGTAGCAAGGAGGAGACAAAGACCAGCCTTAGAACATGAAAATACTTCCACCAAATGGGATTGCTTTTAACTGGCATCCGTTCTTTTTATCTTTTCATCTTATTGCAGTGAAATAGAAACTTAACAAGGAACCAGCAAAAATTAACAATTATCCATATACTTACTTGAAAAATGCAATAAGGAGATTAACCATAATTATGTACTGTACAAAGAGGTAGACAGCTTGAAGAAATGGGGTCAACCATGTTCCTGGGCCACAGAGATGAGCAACTTTTTCATCAGAATTATTTGCACATACTGTGTGGGGAAAAAAAGACAGAGAAAACAGGTACAACTTTTAAAACTCCCAGCACATTTAGACAGGAAAAAAAAGTTTAAATGAATTACTTAATAAAGATTGCAACAACCAACTATGATGCACTGGTTCTGCCGTTCAAAACGTCTGCGTACACTTAGGAGTATGGTAGAAAAAATACAGGAGACAGTTTCTGGTTAATACTATAGTATATTCATATTACTGGATTTTTAAAAAGCATTAATACACCACCACAGCCAAAATTTTCACATGATAGCTGTAGGGGAAAATTACAAAATCTTGCTACGAATAGCCTTGTGAGAAATCGTGATTTAACTAGATTTTTCATTCTAAGCCATTCAAGATTTATCAAGGATAATGAAAGTTATACAGCTGCAATCTCCAAAGAGGGGATAATCCAGTGAATGGAATGTCAACAAAACTGGGCATTTCATTTTATAAAATTAGAATTTCATAAGATCTTGAGAAGATCATATCAGAGTAAGTTTTCTCCTTACTTGCTTCAAAATGGCAGTGTCTTACCATCAATTTCATAGGCATACACTTCACCAAAAATCATCCAGTATGGATGAAACACAATATCTCTAGCAAGAGTCCAAGAGGGTGCTTCATCAGGATATAGTATCGCCTTCCTGGGAACACCAAAACTAAGGAGTACAAGTGCCATAATCACCACAATGTAAAACATGTTGGCCACCTATTAACACACAAAAAAAGTCAGTTAACCCACAAGATCATAAATTACAATTTCACAGCTTTCAGCACTTAACAGTGTAAGCTTGATGAGTTCTACATATTATATACAGAAAAGAGTCTAGGATACAAATTTCAGTCAGAAATTTTTCTTAAATAACCAACCCTGTAAAAAAATTTGGGTTTTTTCCTGTCCTTTCTTACAGTATTTAGTATCCTTGGGCAAAGGCAACTGAGGTGATTTCCTGTGTAATACCTATTATGTGGATGAGTAATAGCTAATAAACACTCCTTCCTAAATGTACTCAACAGCTGCACAAAACCCAGAGCTAGTTTGCCATAGGTTGAAACACAGAACCTATGCCTCTTAAGAACTTAAGTGGGAAATTAGCAACTCAATGCCCTCATTTTTAAGGAATGCCAAGGGTTCACATTTGTAGGAACACTTTGTTTGTAGGAATCATTTTACAGGGGGAAGAAAAATAAATGTCCCTTCCACATTTGTATATACAGTTCTCAAGCCTGTAACATCACCGACAATAAAGGGAAGTTATTTACTTTTAAATGATTTTAATACTTTTGCACGAGAGAAGACAAGAACAGAGTCACAATCTGTTCCCAGTTTTCCACAGCACAAAATACGAAGACACTTTAGGACACAAAACAAGTTAAAGTCTTGCACTAGAGAGCACAAAGGCAAGATAACCAAGACTATAAAGAAATCTCAGCCCCTAAATGGAAGCTAGATGAATAAAAAAGATTTATCACCACATTCATTCAAGTCTGACATCTAAGAACAAAGACCAGAGAAGGAAGATTTTGCCAGTATTTTACAGACGTGACACAGAAAGCTCCATAATAAAGGAACGTTTCTAAATCAGTGCTTGATTTGAAACACAAAAGTTATATTCCAGCTAGTTAACTCTGCATATTGAGGGGCTGACATATCACACCAGGATAAGCAGCCTTTTTCTAAATAAAACTTTGAGAGAAGTAAATGGATGCAGCAAGAAAAATGTATTTAGGTTGAGGGGAAAAAAAAAAAACACAACAACGAACAGTAACCTGAGTAGTACTTACCATTTTCCCAATCATCATAACATAAGGGCCAGCCTGTTGATTTACAGCTAGAAAATCCAGTAATCTCACATACCAAAAAATTATATTAAGACAGTATGTTATTCTTCCAGCAACAAAGACGTAATTTTCTCTGTAAGCGTTTTCACCAAAATTCCCCTTTGCTCCACATCTTAATGCAAACCCAATGAAGAAAGTGACAATGGCAACTGTGTCACTGATATTGAAGTAATCACTGAACCACACTTTAATCTTCTGATTAATCTTCCCAGCCTCTGACATGAAAATCTGAAAAAGAAAATGAAAGTCAGGTCTGCTCACTTTTATTGCACATGGACCAACACTGAAATGTACAAATCACTAATATTTTTATACCTGCAAAAATAAAGTATCTATTCAAAATGGGTAATTGTTTTACACTGAGGAATCAAAACCAGTGTGTAACTGCATCAGCTTCGCTGGAAGCATAATGAGGATGTAAGTTTCCTTCTGTTTGAACATTTATGAAGGAATTTTGGGTTTGGGTTCTGTATTTGTTTTTTCTTTTGAGGCAGTTACTGTTACAAAAATGAGCCCTACTTCCCACCCCTTCAGTTGGGCGTGCAGTACCAGGCAATGAACTAACTCCCTTTCCCTCATTAAAAATTCTGATAGAACTTCTCAAAAGAGGCTTGCTGACCAGTAATGCTGTAGTTATGATAGATATCCTGTCTCAATAAAACTGTTTTTGTTTTGTCATATCAGTCATAGCATAGCAGTAGAGTTTCGCTGACACTTAAAAATAAATACGCATTTCATCCTTCAGAAAAGCAAAGTTGTTTATTTCATTATGACTTGTAGGCAGTGAGTTACAGACAGAAAAAAAAAAGTCAGACCAGGATGTCATTGCCAGTTCCTTGAAATTTAGGAGGAAAAACCCCATGTCCTTTTAACATCTCTTCCCCTTGGAAACAGAAGAAAAGCAAACTTAGTCCAAGCAGTAGGCCAAGAAACACTAGTATTGAAACTAGTAGCCTACACCGAAGATTAAGATAAAGGTATTACACCATCTATTCTGACGCTTGAATTTTCTTAGGTTCTCTTGTTTATAAACATAGTTTAAAGCACACTGGTTTAATTGGAGAAAAAAACAACTCACATCTAGAATCTGAGATTGTTACAGACATACCTCACGAATTTTCTCAATTGCTGATGTAAAAATGTAAGCAATAACAATCCACTCTTGAACAGATGGTAATTCTTCCATTTTTACAAGAACCACAAATGTGTAGAGCATGAGGAATCCCAAGTATGCCAACTAAAAAAAGCAACAAAAATTATACATATAATTACTGAAGTGTTCTTTATACATGTGCATGGAATCTTTTGATGTGGTACACAATAAAAGCTTCAAGGAGGACTATAGTGCTATATTTAAGCAGACAAGTTATTATTTATAGGGGGATACAAACATTTTCTTCAAAGAGGAAAAATAGCTGTAATCAGCTATTTATTGTTAGCAAAGCATTGTTTTTACTACAGCTATTTTTCCTTTAATACAAATTTTAGTGTTTATATTACAGTAATTGAAACAAAGCTCTCCATGAACACTTTAGCTTAACAAATTATTATAGAATTCCTGCTAGCAGCTGATGAGATTAATTACTCAGGTCAGAATAAAAATGGCCATGCTAATTATTCTCTTACCTAACAAAACAAACCCAAAACAAAAATATACATATAAAAAAAAGAAAAATAACCTAAACAACCACACCAAAAAAAAAGTATTTCTCAAAGCCAACAACATGAAGTTAAAGAAAAAACCCAAACCACAGAGCACTGTATGTGCATATATTGTCTTCCAAAATCAAGTATCTCTCATTTCCAGCTTAGCAAGGTAAAGGGTGGGGTTTTGGTTTTGTTTTGTTTTTTTAAAGAAGTACTTAAACTTTGGTTCAGGTCACAGCACTACACGTTGGGAAAATAACCCAAGAATTCACATTAGATTCCCAAATAAAATACATATTACATTGAAGAAAGCTCACCGTATTAAACCAAAACTTCACAATTGGTGCATGATAAAATGCATAAAACTTCTGTGTAATTGGAAGTTTTTTAGGTTTTGCTGGAGTCTCCATATCATGCTTTTCTACAATACTGTCCAAGATCCTTACTTCTTTAAACACCTCCTAAAATGAAAGGACTGTTAACTTCACATACAGAAATACAGGCTTTTGGACTCTCATTTTAACTCTTGCTTTGATTTAAACATGTAATTATTTATTTCAAATTAGAATTACGGTTTTTAGTATCTCCCCCTGTCCCACATTACCATAGGTATTTCATCTGCTGCATTCTGGAAGTTGTTTTCACTGTCATCCATTGCCATTTGATGTGCATCTTGAGATTGAGGAATATGTGACATTTCAGCCTTGGTCTTGTATTCCAGGAGGAGTATAGCAGGAGGGAGTAAAATACTCAGTATCACCTGGAAAAGATGAAGACTAAGTGCAAATAGTTCACAGCTACACTCAAAGTATAAGAATACACCAACACGCAGAGTACCCTCTTAAAATGCATTATTCAAATTTCATTTGCTTGTTATCGCATGAAAAAAAAAAATATAGAAAATAATTAGTTATTACTTATATACAGACTTAAGAGGCTAAGATTACCTATACAGAGTGTTCCTTGACTTGAAGATATAGGAAAGTGGAAGAATCAACAAACTCCAAAACTAAAATCCACTAGAAAGAATGTACTCCAAGCCTGAAGATCCAGAGGAGTTCTGTTTACACTCGGTTCTTTAATCGACTCCCAGAACCTCTGAAACGGTGTACTGTCAAGGTGTATTTAAAAAGCATATACGAGTGGAGGTTGGGGGGTGCAGGGGAGGTAAAGGGATGGCACACACATTGTAGTTGTTTTGGGGCTGGGTTTCCTTTCAACTTACGCTAGAGAAATAAGCCAAGCTATGGATGAGGAGAGTAAGTGAAAGCTATGTACTGTCATTAGCCTGTTACAAAGCAAGCAAGAAAATGGTTGATCAGTTATCAAAGAAGGTTTTAGTAGGTCACAAGTTAAATGATGCTTGTGGATATTTTGTAGGAAAGTTTTATTTCATTATATTCCTAGCAACAATTAGGTTTTGGTACACCATCATCTCAAAGATATATACAGCTCCCATTTTGGTTCAAATGATCAAAAATGGCACCGCTGGAAAGCCTATCGCCAATTTGCCTACCCTTGTTTCATTGTGTGTCCTGCTTTTGCTCAGTTTCTTCCTCCAAAATAGAACTTACACAAAGCTTTTCTACATCAAGTCTTACATGCTGCTTGTAAAAAGCCAGAATGCATGAAACTACATACTGACAGCAGGTTTTCTGTCTATTAAGGTTTTTACCACTATGTTTTTAGTAGTGGATTAGTATTTTCATGATCTCTTTAAGCCTCTGATTAAAGGCTACTTGCCTGTGTTTTGCCGTCTATATTTCTGTACCTTATTTGAAAAGATAATAGAGTGTCAAAAGAAGAGCTTGCAAGAAGTACTTCCAGTTTTGATTATGTTATAGGAGACCATTTTACAGGATTTGTTAACATAAACTACATTTGTGAAAGCTGTGTACTGATAGCATTTAAACACGTGCTTCCCTACCATTTAAACATCAATTTCACTGATCCTTTTCACACCAACAAATTGTGACAATGCTTACTTTGTACCAGGAGTTCTTCCTCATGTTCAGCCTTCCCATCCACATATCTGACAACAACATCTGTGTACAAGTATGCGCTACAAACGGACGAAGCCTTGATGACACTGCCAGCTTCAGACAAGTTGAATTGCTCCAATTTTTCAGCTCATATGTTAGTAATTTCATTGCCATAGTTTCATCTTGTCGGAAGGACTGTTCTAACAGTTCAACTGCGAGTTGACCAAACTCACTAGAATGAAGAAAAACGAACAAAACAAAATTTGTTATCTACAGAAATTAATTACCTTAAGTTTAGGCCAAATTTTCTTATACAGTTAAATTCCAAGTAGCATAACCTGAAGGGGCTATTGCCTGCCCCTTCTGTACAGATACAAAATTCTGTACAGTGTAACCACATGTGAATCTGTGACTTCTATTAAAAATACATGCAGGCTGAAAACAGCTGTTAAAATATGCAAGGAAATTACATGGAAGTGAGTAAATGGCACATTCAGGGTAATTTTAATTTAACTATACATCATTACTTGGAACAGCTCTCAAAAGAGAGCAATATCTAATATAGAACTTCCACTAGAGTGCCACTTCATCCATTTTGCAAAAAAAGGCATTATCTTCAAGTGTGCTTATAGAACAGGCTGGGTTTTGTTCATATATAGCCCACTACTTTTACTGTAAATTTCAAGATAAGGTCTTTAATTACATAAATGTAATTTACTTGGAATACTGTTTCAGTTCTTCTGAAGTATCATCAACAAGGTCACTTTGTTTTGCTTCATATGCCATTGAACGATATACTTTGCAAGCCACTAAGGCTTTTGCCATGGACTCCTCCCCGTGCTGCCAGAAGAACAGGGCCATCTTCTGCCTCTTCATTAACACAGCCCAAAGTAACAGCTCGTTGAGAGGATAAGCAAAACGTCTTGTTTCAGGATCATCTATGTCTACTATTTCATCTTTGGTTCTTTTCTTTTTTCCCTCTTCTGCACCAGTGTCAATCTTCAAAAATAAAATCAGAAAGTTATATTTTAAAACTCTAAACTTGGTCATTATACAACTTGAAATAAAATGCTGAGTGATCCAATATCAAATTATATATAATTATAAAAAGAAGAAAGAATTTCTAAAGACTCGAAAAGCAGCTGGAACTTTTGTTCAAAAACTTCAGTTGAGTCCAATTCATTTTAGTAACTGGAAGACTGAGTTACTTTGATGTATAGATCAAAAGAAAAGCAGTAACTAATATACCTACATACAAATGAGGAAACTCATGGACACAGCTTATAGAAACACATTGCCAAATCTTGCTCCATCTACAAAGCCATGAGAGTCCCCTCAACCACTAGACTCATGCCCAAGGTAACATATCAAAGCTTATCCAGAAGACCACTACAAAGATAAACACCCATTGGAGAATCCTGTACGCACACTAGACATCTTATAAACAAGTACAAAAGCAAGGCTGAAATTCCAGCTTTACCAAAGTCAGTAAAACTGCTGCTGCTCACACTTCCATGGCACTTGGATTTTGACCAGGTTCTCCATCCCTAACTACTTAAAATAAACCCCACAATGTTCCTCTCACACATCCGTACCTTTGGTTTGTATGGCTGCGCTGTTTTGATGAAGTGATTATGGCGCATTTTTTCTTTCTTGTCTGCCCTGTTACCAAAAGACTCATGGCTTTTACACATCTGAGGAGTATTTGAAGGATTTCGGCCAGATCGCTGTAATGATAATAAGGGGTTTGGTTTCTTTACTCTTACCTGCTAGGCATTATGAAATAATCTGTGTATAGCTAGATATTAGTTAAGTGATTAAACAGTTACTTTGCTACTGAAACAGTGATGAACTTCTGTAACACCAACAACCAGAATTTTTGATGGATATTTAACAAGTTTTTTGGGTTCTTTTTGTTTGTTTTTGAGAAGTAATGAAGTAGGCAGTTACACTTGTTTTACAAGAAGCTAAGATATCTGCATCCCAGTCTGCATGTTTAGTGCCCATTCTTCCCCTCTGAGTAGGAAAAGATAGTGTAACAGAGAAGGAATTTAGATACATTAGAAAAAGGGGTAAGAGAACAAAAATTTTTGCTTGTCCTCAATCCCAAAACAAGCTTCCAGCTGCCCTCGTAAGCCTTGCTATTGCCTTTAAAANNNNAAAAATAACCAGTCCATAAAACAATATGGATTCAATTTTTCTCTAAAGTATGTAGTTTTTTTTTCATTGAGAATATATGAATCAGCATGTCCTGTTATCCACCTGCCACATACCCGATTGTTTCCACTGAGACTATTGTATATAGCTCTAAAGCGTTTTCGTGTATAGGTGCATCTGTAGGTTCCTCCCATCAGATATTCAATAACCAGCCCCACATCAATCAGGTTGATTTTATATCCTGGAGGAAGATTTCCCTAGGAATATAAAAAGTATTTTTAGTTTTTCAAATTATAAGCTTAAACTTGCTCAGAGCATTTCTACATGTTACATTACAGCTCTAAATTTTTAAAAAACCCAACAAATTAACCCTTTCATGATTAAAATAGCTATCTATCTACATGGCTCATTAATTATCAGTATCAAAAAAGCCAAAGTTATAACTTCTTTTCTGTATGATGTCCCCTAGCAGGACAGACGTTCATTCTGTTGAAGAGGAGGGACATTGGTTTCTTGTCTATCGTTTTAACAGCCAGAATGACTCCTAGCTGGTGGTATCAGCTTGCAATCCCCCCAAGAAGGAAAACAATCACAAGCCAAGATGAAAAAGACAATACTTTTCGGGTTTAACGTATTTTTGGCAGCATGGCACAAAGCATACAACATTAAGTACTAGAAACAAAATAATGTCTGCAAGAGGTAGCTTATTATTTACAATAAAGTGTAATTAATAAACCCAAGATTAAGTTTACAGTGGAACATAAGAAATAATTAAAAAATTAACATTGCCAGTATAACAGATTTTTACATTTACAGCATACCTGTTTGACATCCCGAACAAGATGAAAAAGTGTTGGGTTTGTTGGGCCTTGTTTCTTTATTATAAAAAGAAAAAAAAAAAAAAAAAAAAAAGA
>JAVSBS010018441.1:10990-25694 GCA_033124195.1 Coracias cyanogaster | reverse complement strand
TAAATCATCACAGAATCACCGGGTAAAAAGAAGGACTAGGATGTATTTCAGTACATATTATCATATTCCTGGCTATGTAAATATAATTCATTTTCTCAAAACATGGCAGATGCAATAAATGAACAAGCTTACTCTATAGGCTCAAGAATTAAGGATAAGACAGTTTAGAGTTTCAAAAGCAAGTTTTGGAAAGGGAATAACTATAGATAGATTAAGTTATTCCATCCTACTGGCACAGTGACCTAGAAAAATGAGTCCTTATGAAAGTACTGGATGATCTCTAAATTAGATGGAATTCAGAAATATTTATAAAAGTTCTGCCACCTACTGGGGACAGGCTTGTATGTCCCCTGCAAAGTTTTACAGTAAGACAGTCACTTGCTTTTACTTCCCTTTTTGTAGTGGGAAAGAAAGCTACATCCTTTAACAGAAAACTTCAAAACTAGCAGCTTTTTAACTCGCTATGTTTAAAAGCACAAGATTAAGTAGAAAGTGGATCAGTTCAAAATACTGCTGTATCTTTAATGCAAGTTATTCAGTACAGAAAGGGACAATATGCAGAAATAAAGTCCTACTGGAATCAAGTTCTAACAAAAAAAAAAAAAGAAATCACTATTCCAATAAACTGGTTTTAGCAACCTCACTAGCATTCTGCAGAAGCACAGAAATTAGTATAGGCAGCTTGCTATTACTCCTAGAAAAGGATTTGCAGCAATTTTAAGCTATATTAAGTGTACAAAGGAACATGTACACTGCTATTACAAACGTGAAAGAATTCTGCAAAGATCCCTTCTCTCCACAGAGATGATCTGACCTAGAGAACTGGACTCTCCCTGGGGGCTCTGCTGGCTGCATAAAGAACACAGCTCATTCATTCAAGCACTTCAGTCTGGCCATAGGAGCCCCACTGTATCAGAATCCCTTGCAGCTTTTAACTGCATGAGCATTAAATAATTTCTACCACAACTAGAAATCTGTTACAAAATGGTTGTGGCTAATATGTTAGTATTTCCAGTTTTCTGGCCTCTCCAGTACATGTGCACTTGTTAATTAAGATTTTGTTTCAACAATTTCAATATATTGGTATGCTTGCTTTTAACCAACTCTCCCAAAAAACTTAGTTATTCTGATCAGTACAATTATACTTTAATAACTTTGAAATCTACTAAGAAGCATATTTGACATAATTCAAATTATTTTTTCAGAGTCTGAAAATTAGGAATAGAGGACTAAGATAGCAGATGTAATTTAACAGCTCCTATAAAAAATTAACAGTAGTGAGTAAGCAAGTAGCACAGACAAGCTGTGTTTTCATGACTTCTGAAACAGGGACACTGAATCTTTAATGTAATGTTTTACTGACGTGATCGTGAATTTTTAATCACCATTTGCAATTTGAAGGTACGCCTGTACATTAATACAATTCATTATGATAGATCTGAACAAGATCTGTTATGAATAATAAATTTTAAAGTGGAAGTTAGAAAGAATTCTGATAACAAAAGAACAAAACGAAAGGCCTTGAATAGTATAGGACACTAGTTTGCCACATATGGGTGACATTGTATTCAGCCTTCAATTTCAGAAGTTAAATGAAGCATCCGTCTCTATCAACATGCTTAGAGTAAGAAAAATAGAAAACATCATGCATACCTTAGCCCTGTAAGAATGAGAGCCACCTTGAAAGTTGATGACGCCATAAGCATCAGTAGAAGTCTGTTCTGTATGTTTTTCCACTGACCAGTCTTCTATTTCATGATTATAGTTTTCACCCAGCTTCACATCGGAGTATTTCATAGCAAGACTTGCAGTAAAACAAGCATGTTGTCTGACCAAGCGCCCACAACAGCACCTGCACCCAACCATATCATTTAGAATACTTGAGTAAATACCATTATCAGAAGATAAGAAAGAATTCCTTTTACAACAGAGGAACATCAGCTTTAGAAAGCAAAGATTCTAAATATTATATAATCCTCTTTTCCACAGCCAGCCTTGTTTTTATAAATATTTATAGCAATAATTAATTGCAATACATAATTATTATGCAAAATGTTGAGGCTTACTGATAGCAAGCGGGAGGCCAGAAAAACCTGATTCTTTGAAGCCAAATAATTTATATAACAATTACATATCTGTGACCTACTTACGGTAGACAGTTCTTTATTCATTAGTTATGTTTGTTTTATATCTAACTTTTCACCAACTCGTCATTTGCAATATTGATCACAACTTTTTAAAAACACTGTTGCAAAAGTGCTTATTTAATGGAAAAAAATATTCGTAAATATTGCAATTACAAAGACTCTTACCTGACAAGTTGCTGACAAATCTGACATCCTGGAAGGCATCTACAAGAAATATTTAAAGATACGAGTAAACTTCAGCTTCAGTTTTAAGAGTGATGGGGGCAGAGGAAGGACCGCTCACACCACTTCACATGCTTACAAAAAGGTTACTGACCAAGAGAGATCTCCAGTAAATGGAAAACATGCTGCCCAAGTCTGCTCATTTTTAACACAGCAACTTGTCTGTCTTTCCTTTACATTTCTATAGTACACTTGGCAAGTAAAAACACATAAACATGCAAAAGCTTCAGTCCTAATACTTCAGACGGTTTTCAAGCTTCAAACCATCAATATCTGAAGCCTAGAATACTTCAGGCAGCATTACCCAAGGTACTCAAACTGAAACATTTTGCCAGATACTGAGAAATTACTTACAGACCAGCATTTTCTTGGGCTCATTCTAACTATACACTGTTGCATCTGTTCTACAAATTCATCCTTCTAGTATGCATCCAAGTTAAACTGCCTGCATGGGAAGGTTATTTGATCATTTCTAAGTCGCACATACAGAAGAAGATACATTTCAACAAATCTTACACAGTAGTGTCTTTACATAACTTTATTATATAATATTTCTACCCTCTTCCATCTTAAACATTTTCCATGTTTTCCTGCTAACAGCTTCCTTAACACTTAAAATTAGCATTAACAGGTAAGTTTATACTACTGTTTTCCATAATTTTTACAAGCAGCTGTTAACCAATTATGGTTAAGAGCTTGTATGCAGAAGTGTCCAAATAGAGATGTTGAACAGTAGTCTTCAACAGTTTTCAGACTTTGAGCATAAACATTTTTTAAATCCTGCCCTCTGTAGAAGTTACACCAACAACCAAAGAACAAAATCTGATGGGAAAGTTGTAAAGTCTGTTGTATACTACAAATAGGTTAAACTAAAAGGGCAAGTGTTGAAGATCACTTTGTTCCTTGTGAAATGCTCTGGAAATTTTAACAGCTTCCTAATTACTTTGTTCGCATTTGCAAATTTTCCATGTGCTACAATCATGGCTATAAATTCTACGAGATTCTCATGTCACATGGTTTCAAGGAATGTGGTGAATTATTTACAATAACTTAAAAATTCTACAGCATTTACTGTGTTATTTTTCTGCCTAAAAACAAAGTTCTTAAAAGAAAAATAATACTCTGCCCTAACCGAAGAGATTTATAATGTTTTTTAATGGATAAGACTGAAATAGAAGTTTTCTGAAGTTTAGAAGAAAAGGTTTCTCAGCTGCTCTCAAATATATGAAGCTACAGAAAATAAAAGCTGATCTGAAATCCATAATGGCCATAATAAACATTTTGGGGAGACAAAGCTGCCTTAAAATACCAATTTTGTATCTATCTTCAATTTGACTTTATCTGTGACACAGATGTCATAACTACACACATCAAATTCAATCATTGTAGGAACTCTTAAATTACACCTATAACATTTAGTGAAAGTAAACTCTACAAATTAGAAATATTAGAGGTATCACCCACTTGCTTGATTTCACATCTCAAATTTAGCATGAGGTAAAAAGCAGCACACAAGATACGCAAAATATTCTTCATTAGTCTCAGCCTCCCCTCTAGAAACATATTTCCCCATTTTTCAGCCTCATTTTTTCCTTAGAGAAAATGAGTGAGAATGAAAAATTACTAGATACCGCATGAAATATTCTGATATCCAAACTATCCTTAATTTTATCTGTCTTCCCTGGAAGCGAATATTTCTCAGCCTTTGTTTTGTAATTTCCACCCCCTACGATTCTTGTTTTTCTCTATTCTTCTATGAATTCTTCATCTCTTTTTCCTGCACTGTCAGGTTTACTTTTACACTTCACCCTACGCTCACACTACTGTTCTTTAAATTCCAATAAAGTATATCTCTATGAGACTTTCCAACTTCAGAACTATAATAAATAAATAACCAAACTCAAACAAAACACTAAACAAAACAAAAATAAAATTATTAAAAAACCCCACAGTGCAGACACATCATGGACTTTAGCAGGAGGACTGGTAAGGCGCGGCAAAGAGAACAGAGGAACATTTATTAGAGATTTCTGCAATGTCAAAGTAGTTCTAGAAAAAAAACAAAGAAGTCCATGCAAGAGACAAAGAGTGACAATGCCTAGTCACAGAGGAGTGAACTGAAGATAGTATTTTATACTGATAAAGTAGTCACTCCAAAAAATCTATTACACGCTCTCACTAAACCACAACAACTCCCTCTACAATACTGACTTTTTTTTATTTTAAAGAGTAGCAACGAGTTCTTCCATGAGAAATGACTCATTTACCTGTGGGGGTCTTTTGAACTTGGTATAATATACACACACTCCCTCTTCGTGAAAGTATTTTCTATCCAGGATTTCTGGGACTGAAAAATAAAAAGTTTAACAGCATTATAAAATACAGATCATGTAACACTGCAATGAAAATGCTTTTTAGGGAAATTAATGAGAGTATGATGGGGGTTTTTTTATTACTTGGAGATAAAGGCAAGTAGTGTCTAACCTAAAGAAGTTAAATTCTCATTTAATGTTTTGCTGTCTCTCAAAAAGCTAATAAAAACATTTGACCCTATAAAATCATCCCACACTGCCTAAAATGTGGGACAAGCAGCATAATTTCATAATTTATTTTATACACAAATCCCTTAAAATGCAAAGTAATATTTTTCAAAGCTAACACTTTAATAGCAAATAAAGCTGTACCAAAAAAACCCAGTTTCAAAATACGTTTTCCTACCTTGCTAAGAAAAAAAATAAGCATTTAAAGGTTTTAAAAATTAACTGCCAGTAAGGAAGTTTTCTAACATTGGCAATCTTTTCTAGTAGCAATAAATGGGTGATAAGCTTTGTTCTTCATGAAGAAACTTTTCATTTCAATAAACAAATTTATTTAGCATCTCTAAACTGTGTTTTAAGATTAAACTTGAAATGTTCCAAAACATGAAATTATAAGAGTGTTTACTTCTTCAAATGCTTACCAATTCTAACAGCTGGACATAGTTGCATTTTAGTTGCTTTAAACAACCATGTAATATTATTTTAGATTATAATCTCAGGATTACATGATAAACAATATGCATAATGCCCAATGCATATGTCATGTTTCAGCAATACATTGGGAAACGAACTCAGACACTTAGTAATTAAAAACAGGAAAAAGTCCTGAGATGCCAATTTGCACCTTTTGCAATATTGCTTTAAACCTTTATTAAGATCACATTAAGATTTATTCATGGCTAACAACATGCTCTGTTCTATATTTACATTTAACCTTTAGAAACATTTGAGAAATTGTATGCCTGTTCTACAACAAGGGGAAAAGAAGGCTGATGTACATTATCCAGAGGTATCTAAATAGAGGTCTGTAGAAGCTATGAAGAAATTAAGATTTTTTTTCAGATCTATTATAAAAGAGGATTCAGCAAAGCTGGATGGGTTTTCAGTCACTACAACTTCAAGATCAGTTTACGATAATACAGAGAAATTATCCTAAGTAAGAATGTACCAGCTAGCTTCAATATAAGCCCCCGTAAAACCGCTCCTCAACTGCCTATCCTTTCAAAACATTTCCCAGATTCAGCAGATCTTTCCCACATTATTAATCATGATCTCCTTCCAATATTTTGTTTTCATGAACTCTGACCATGAATCTGTCAAGACAGCAACAAACTGCAGCTCCAGTTTCTGTCTTCATACTAAGAGGGCCACCAGTCCCTTCCAAGGAGGATGGAAAGTTGAAGGCTACAGACACCTCCCAAGAGAGAAAAAAAGGTAGGAAATACGTAGATGCACAATCCATAAGGAAGAATCATGGCAGGCAAGAAGAGCTGTAAGCAACAGAATGAGCATTCACATCACACATTTTACATTTAAATTAATATTTTAAGCAGCTGATATAAATAGCTGAAGCCATTATTCATTACTGTCCTACCTCCTTTCCTTATTCATAGGAAAGAATACTGTTGCAAAGGAGAAAGAAAGAAAACCTAGCAAAGGAAAAGCAGGATATTAGACATTATATGCAAACAAGGTGTTATGAAGGATTCTATTACATGTATGGTGCTTTCCCCTCTTTTTTGGTTTTTTCCTTCTCCTTTGGAGCAGAACATCAAAGTGACTGACTCTTAAGAGGCTTCTGAAGAAGATCCCTTCCTCTGTTGCTCTCACATCTAGTCTTTAGTAGCATTCCACTCAGTTCTTGGATAAGAAAAATAGAAGCACACCACTTAGCATTATTTCCTAGGACACCTGTGCCTTACATGAGCTGGACTCACAACAGCTTTCTCTTTTATCTACCTTTTATCATAAGATTACCAGTGTTATAAAAATAAATTCCATATATGTGTGTATATATATATATAAATATATATGTGCATATCATACTATATGTAAAAGTATCCATATAGTAAGTAGTCCAAATTTTTAGCTTCCTCCTCTCATAGTATTTTTCAACACTATTAAGCCTTAGCCTTTGTGATACTAATCCCAGTTCTGGAAGCTGCTTTCTGCTTAGCTGAGCACCTCCACTGTTTATATGGGCATGTGTTTCTGTACTTCCATTTCTTAAAACTGAGGTCTTGTATAGATCATTACTTCAACGTGGCAGTAGTTTAAGCTTATATATGAACACTGTAGATACTCCAGAATATAAAAAGATAAAGAACAGTAACTTAATACTTCAATGTTTTAGCCAGCTGGCTAAAACCACACCTTGCAGTAAGCTATCATAGGCATAATATGGTAGATATTAAAATCTGAAGTATATAAACCACAAGTGATTGCGTCAATTGCCCCACGCAATATAGTTTTATTATTAAGTAGTGATCAAAGCTTGGACAAAGAACTGGCTCACACTGTGCAACACCACTTTTCACATGGTTCTGAAAATTAAAATTAAAAAAATCATTAATTTTATCTTAAAGGATGTACAGTTTTAACTACTCGACAATTTCTAATCTTTAGTAGTGAAAGTATTTTCAGTAAAGCATGAGTTCATCTATGCTATTTACGTGGAGGAGGCTCTATAATGTTATTAAAACATACTTCGAACTTTTCATTTGGTAAAGTTAGACTCTCTCCCGAATCACTCCTGTATGCTGATTAATCTTCATTGCAAGATGTTTTATACAGACCTTGCTAATTACAGTCCTATTTTCAGTTTAACAGAAAAAAAAAGGCAAACCAAGAAGAACACAAAGTGAGAGAATTTTCCCATAAATGGGCAAAGATCACATGAAAAATGTAGGAAGAACTGACACACGGTATTGCCTTCCCTGTAAGTAACTACCATTATTACATAATCTACCTTTTTCTGGTCATCACAGGAACATGACATGAGGACGCTGTTAAGATAAATCAGTTGCAGCAATTACCTCTAAGAAATACTTTCTCATCAGCTAAAGATTAAGTTAAGATCGAAGATCAACTCAGTAGTCAAAAATCAATATGCAAGTTACCAGATTTAGAAAAACTGACTACTCTTATTAAAGCTTTTTAACAATCTCTACAGCATACACAACTACACCTCTTATTTTTCCAGTAACAGGGCAACTCCTGTCAATTGGAGTGATCTGGTTTACTAGTGTATTTTAGAAAGCATACCTTACACGATGGTTACAGGTAACATGGACCAGGAGCTCTAAGTACACTGAGCTCTTACACTGAGCTCTGTAGTGCTGCTATTCAAGAAAAAGGAAATAAAAGGGAGGTAAAAAAGGACTATGAATCCTCCCCCAAAAACATATGGTCAGATTTTAGCAAAAAGCACAAGTAGTATCAACATACAATGAGCTACTTTTCAATGATTTATCTTCTTTCCATTCAAACTTACATATCAAGGAAAAAAAAAAAAAACCAAAACACTTAGCTTTCAAGATTCTCTCCCATGCATTTCAAATCTCTCAAGCCAAATAAAATGTAAGGCTTACAATAAAAATGTTAATACAATTAATATTACTCCAGAACCACCTTTAGTATCTTCTTCCTACAGGAGTGTTACCTATGAAAATTTCACCACATTAAGACCTCTTAGCAGTCAAGGTTGGCAGGATCTTGTTTGCACACCAAAACCCCCTTAACTTTTACTTTTTGGAAGATGTTCTACAGTAACTACTAATCCCTAGTCCCAAAGTGGCCAACAAGGCTTTTGCACAGTCTTTAAGCCACAGAACATTATGCAAGTTACCTCATTCTGGTTGTACTGATTTCTGAGCAGACAAAGTTCACTGTGTCTTTCAGTACTTCTGAAAGAACTTCAAGAAACAAAAAGCACACAGATTTGATTCAATAAGCTAGAAGAGATATACTCACCCTGGGATCATGATTAAAGGAAATACTTTAAATTATTTCCAATAAATAAGTCCTTTCATAACAGCTTCACAAGTGCTGAAATAATTTCAATTGCCATTTGAAACAAAACTCACAAGTATTTGCTGAACTATAAACTCAAGAGAATGTGCTCAACTACAGTATTTCTGACTTCTGGAAATATCTAAATGCCAAAATAATCCCACAGCCTCTTATAACAGGTGGAAGTTTTACCATAGCTGTTTTAGTATTAGTTATTTTTGATGCAGCAATAGCATTAACACTCCAAAGCACAAATAATACAAATTATTTAAGTGTACGTGATTGAAATGCAAGGAATTCCTTATGTTATCTTTACTGAAATTCATAATGGATATTTTTAACAACTTTCCTTGTAGAATGAAACTTTGAACACACAGTTAAGTATAATTTAATGTTTTGTATATAACAGGTTGCAAGTAAAAAAAAAAGCAAAGTACAGTATGAGATCAGGTCTCAAAAAAAAAAAATCCGAACCACCTACGACTTCCCCCTTCAACTCACCTAAATGTTTGTAAGAGCCTCTTACTCTGAAGATTAAAACATAAGATGACTAAGTTCTATCAGGGCAGCAATTGATGCACAACAGATTGCCAAAACCTTAACAAACTAGTGTGAAATTCTCCAAGTTTATCCAGCAAGTTTGGTCTGAATTATTTGCTGTATAGAAAGTAAGCTTTCCTGTTTGGCAAGGTCTCAAAACAATTTGTACAACTTTCAAAGAACACAAATATGGCAGGTATAGATCACAGAAACATAGAATTGTCAGGGTTGGAAGGGACCTTAAAGATCATCTAGTTCCAACCCCCCTGCCATGGCAGAGACACCTCCCACTAGATCAGGTTGCTCAGCCCCCCATGCACCCTGGCCTTAAAAACTTCCAGGGATGGGCCTTCCACCACTTCTCTTGGCAACATGCTCCAGTACACTGTATAGCTGACAATCACGAACGTGTTCATGTACCAAAGCATCTCAGTTGATTCTTCCTACTCGTTTGTGATACTGTATACTGTTGGGAAGCTCACACAAAACTAAAATTTAACTTATCCCAAAGATATCGCTCCTGAGCCTGCAACGCTGCACACCAACCCAGAAGCTCTGCTGACAGCTTTTCTATAAAGCTGAGCCACTGGATGAGGAAACCGACCTGGATTAAAAGATAATATTCCAAACTGCGACCTTTATGGAAGGCTGATAATAGAGATTTCAGTAACTGATTGCATAGACCTCAGTTTCAAATTTAGAAGTCGTATCACTTTCTAGAACATCTCATATTTCATCTTTCAAATCTTTGCTTATACCATATGGCAGTTTAATACATGTAACAGTTTTTAAAGGAAAAGACCTTCCAATTTTATTTGTCCTTTATTTAAAAAGAAAAACTCTATATTATTCTTTCCCCACTACCTCCAATTTAAAAAATAACAACAACAAAAACCTTAAGTTTCCATTTGGGCAAAAGAAAATACATGGAAAGTTGCAGCAAGTCTGAAAACAAGATATGGTGGAAACTGTCTAGGTCACTCACAACCAACAAGATATATTTCAAAACAGTTCTAAGAGACATTCTGTACTATGAATGTCCTTTAGCTTGTCTATTCAAGGAAACGTCCACTGACAAGTTACCGCTTCTTATATAACTATCCATACTGCACACACTCTTTTCAAGATTTACAAGAGGATCTCTTATCTGAGAAACCCACTCCATTAGCTGAACACGTGCTACACCATGGGACTGAACTGTGATCCCTACCCAGGCAACTAACTCCTAACTGAGCACTGGGCTTCTGCAACTATAGCTGAGGGGCAGAAATTCCAAATAAATCTTTATCTTACAACTTTTATAGTCAACACATCTAATGAAATCAAATAAAGCCAAACAACCAGGATGTATATGATATCCTATTAAGCTAATACATATCAAGTAGTTGAGAATTCATAAAACTTCTTGTGGCAAGGGGTGCCACAAAAAAAGCATGCTAGCTCTTGCTGCAAACATTTCCAGCAGGGGCTTCAAACCCCTAAGGCAGTAAGAACCCTGCTCCAGACAAATCCCTGTGATATCGGAAGGACAGAGTTTAAAAGAGCAGCAAAGTTGACTGGCTTTGCACACTGGGTAAAATACCATTTTGGGGGGACTACACCTGGACTTGTTCTCAATGCAAATTAACTGAACAACACTGAAAATGTGCATCCCAGGATGAGCTACCTAAGCCACTGTGTATGAGGTGAAGAATTATCTGCAAGAGAGTTATGCCTACATTTCCCAAAGAGAATACCTAAAATCTTATATGAAAAATGCTATCAGTGCACAACTCAATTCCTCAAGTAAACATTTATCATTTGAGGAAAGTCTCCAGAACTTCAGCTAACATTAAGTAATAAGCAAATGGGAGGGAAAAAGAAAAAAGGTAGGCAGGTTGATGTTATTATTTGCTAATGTTTGTTTAAAAAACAGTTGGCTTCAGCAAAACCCAGACATTTAATTTACTTGCTTTCCTTGGAATTTAAAATTACATACCTCTGTAATTACTGTTTGAGGTTTTTTTTGTTTGGTTTGTTTTGTTTTTAAAGGAGGGGGGGAAGAAAACAAAGCATTTAGCCAGCTAGTATTACTAACTATATTTAAAACACTCTCTGCTGAAAAATAACAGTGCTGTCTGTCCAGAGAATACACTACACACACAAAAAGCCTATAAAATTTGCTCCTGAACCAATAAATAGAATACCAGTGACCCTCACCAATTTTAGGTAACTTCTATAGAAAGTATGAATATGTGCAATACTAGAAAGACAAAAAGGCTCAAGTATTATTACAATGCCAAATTATATTTATACAGAGCACTTTAATGTATCCCTGTGAACTATGTCACTCTAAATGACAAGGGTTGTGCATTAATCTTATATTATTGTTTAATGCACCGCAAATGAAAAATTTTGCAAGGATATTTTACCCACTGTCCATATCAGGATTGTTTATTATTCTGAAACAACTACCAGCCTCATCTACAAGAAAGAGTTGTTTCATTTATTCTTTCCCAAACCCAATGGAGCACCTCTTGTCACAGAACCCAGCCAGCTCATACAGAGACAGACCTCATCATCCACGAAAGGTGCCTCTGCTATGTTGAAGATCCTGTTCTGAGTAGAACAGTTCACCTGGCTTCACTTGACTCATAAGACACCAAATAGCTCTAGTTTTCTGGGTTGAAAGACTTCTCTAGTGAAACTAGTGCCTACAGTCCTGAAAATACATTGCTCAACAGCAAAAAAATACTCACTTTATATTATATAAAAACTGTTGAGGAAGCAAGGAAGGAAAAAGGGCAGTCAGATAAAGTCTTCTATCAATTCTCCTGCACGCTGTATTCGGAAGCGGACCACAAATGAGCCAGCAAGCAAAGATATGAATCTTCCTATCAATGGACCCCTTACTGCCAGAAACAAACCTTCAACAATCCTATTCTTTATTAAACAGTTCAGGAGATTTGCTCTGAACAGTTTTCACAGCAATCCAGGTCTCTAACAGAGTAGCTATTGTTTCATCAAGTTCTTCTCTGACGTAACGCAGTCACCACAGAACTCGCCGTGTCCACGTGCAGTTTTGGATGCAAAGAATACTTGGGATTTGTCAAAAGGGATTTTTACAGCTCTCACTTGATGAAAATTATTCCAATGTGCTATTTGGAGAACTGCTGCTTCTGTGAGAATTTTTTCACCATACAATCACAAAGCATAAAATTAAGCTGTTTGGGGATTTTTTTTTTAATAGACTCGTTTAATTCAGAAGACCATAATTTCATATATGGACTTTACCGTTCTGAAACCATTATTTTTAATCCTGATGCACCAGAAAAAAACCCACAGACCTAATATTTTCGGGATATCTTTATTACATTCAAACTCAATCTCCATGTTATTGGGTAAGTTATCTTCTAATTGCAATACAAGTCTTTCAGTGGGAAATTCAGAGCAATTCAGCATATTTTAAAACAATTGTTTAAAAACTGAAGGTCCATGCTGTTCTGCAGTTAGGCCAGTCATAAAATTACTCCTCCTTTTAAAAAAGCATTAAATTTTTAAATGAAAATAATCTATACAAAGCATTAAAAAAATTATTTTTATTTCCCAACACTCATCAATGGAATTAGGAATTTTGGTAGAAAAAAAGAAAAAAAAAAAAAAAACAACAAACCACAGCATAAGGTTCACTGCTGTAAACTGGAGTAAGTAGATTTCAAAATAGTCTACATGTGCAGTTCTCCCAGCTAATGAAATACTAAGCTAAAATATTTTAGCCTTAAAAAAAAAAAATCTATAAATTACTTTATACGAGCTCCCAGACCAACCATATTTCGATATATTCCATAACGTATTTCAAAATGATATACAAAAGCTATGATCTACAAAATCATAGTGCTTTGTTATGATCTATGAACTTAAGTTTTCAAAGGGAGATTACAAGAATTCTTTACCCCCTGAAACTTACAACCATGGATGAAAGAAATGGATAGAAAGGGACAATGTGGCAGTTAACTGCAAGGAAAATACAGCTACAGCTTTTCAGCCAGCATTTTTAACTCTAACACCCACTTTGTTCAAATGAGAGATCAGAAAAAAAAAAAAAAATACATGGCAAAAGTAGATAGGAATATTTCAAACCTGTCATACGGTGCTTGCTTCTTTCTGATAGGGTCCCTCATTCAAAACCCATTTTTAATATGTTGAGTCACCCATATAAATAATCCCAAATCTCTTAGATATTTAAAGCTCAGCCCATTTTTCTTTCCATGTCTACAGTGATACAGTTGTACAGTTTGCATCATCTTCACCTCTCTCAACACTAGTTTAGCTGCAGTTGTTCTAATCTTACCATCAATGCAGACTGCAAGCCCACACACTCTTAAATAAGGCCATCAGAAAGGCAGAGTCAGCATAGCTACTCACCAACACACAACAGAAACGATGCCAAGCCTTTTAAGTGGGTTAAATAGTTCCTGCGGGTATCAAGAATGGTCATTCTCCCTGGCCCTTTCCACAGGGACCACTGGGACACACTGTGCATGGCTGCTAAGACCTCTCTACACTTTGTAGCTCGCCAGATTTACTCCATATGAAAGAAATAGTTTGGTTCATACCTCACCTTTCTGGCACATGCTGGGCTTACCTTGTATGTGTCACATAGGGTGTACGAATAGAAAATCCTATAAACTCCAGGTTTATTTTTGAAAGGAATGAGGCTTAGGGCACACTTTCAGAGGTAAAACAATTCACACAGCCCAGATCCACTTGCTGTCCTCCCCAAGCAACTTCCAGTCCCTTTCTTATCACATAGGAATACAAATCAGACACGAGAAAGGAGTTAGCAATAGCCACCTCTGGAAATAAAGCTGTAGGAAAGGGCTCCTGCAACCAGGCAAGTTATTAATCCTATGCTCAGGTTGCTTCCGACTGTTCCCAGATTTTAAAAACTCAGTACTGATAGCTGCTGTTCATAGACAGCATACAGGTTGCAAGTTCACTTCACCTAGTGCAAAGGATATATTCCAGTGTTGTTCAAGCTGCAGATTTGAAGACAGTCCTCCCTTTCTGGTTCATGAAGTGCACGATCATCTCATAAATGCATTATGTGCTGAAGCACATTACAACTACAAAAGCAAGCTGGAAGGGTAGATGTTGTTGGTCTTGCTCTACCACTTTCCTAGTCTGTTCCATTCACAGATTTGACTTATTTTTAAATGTTGTACAAAGAAAGGTACTTCTCTATCATCATAGCGAAGATTTTGGCGCCTGCTGACTTAAGTAGGCTATTATTAACTCACTAGAGCAATGGAAACTTGTTATCACTAAGGCATTTTTGACATAGCTAGCCTCAGCCAACCCTTTGAATATCTTAAAAAAAATAAATTAAAAAACCCTCAAACTAGGAAGCCTTATGCTCACGTTTAAATTATTACAGATGAATAATATTTCTCTGAACAGCATGAGTGAGATGGAAGAGCATGAGAA
>JAVSBS010018439.1:0-28866 GCA_033124195.1 Coracias cyanogaster | reverse complement strand
GTTAGAGAGATGCTAGGACAAAGGTTGGACTTGATGACCCTGGAGGTCCTTTCCAACCATAATGATTCTGTGATTCTATGATTCTGTGACTTTTAAATTGGCTGATTTTGACTCTTCCAACATGCCAAATGCCTCGACTGTCTTGATTAGATGTCAGTAGAGGCTTGGCAGTATGTTCAGGGAGTAGATAAAACCATTAAGATCAGGCCTTAGAAGCCCTCTACATCATTAGGTTTACCTCTTGGGGTGAAAGAATTCACAAGAGATTTTATGGCTATGCCTGCATTGGTTCTGGTACTGAGAATGGCCTGAAGCTTTGAATTCTCCTGAAGACCTGCTATCTGTAATCTTTATTGTCATTGCAGTGAATCAGATGCCTTTATATCTTGTCTTGCAGCAAGAATTATCAGGTTCTAGGAAACAAGACTGTGTTTTGTGTTTACTGAGTTGGCTATGTAAAACTACCACATGGCAGGAGTGGTAGACAGAGCCTTCACACATGATTATCACAACCTTTCCTTGGCCAAGATCCAAGTGTAATAGAGACAGAGCCTGAGTGTGATAAGCCACAGCAAACAGGACCATACAACAAGTGGCATAATGAGCCTGAAGGTAGGCCATGGATCGACAACTACAAGGTAAATGATACCTGGAATTGCTGGAAGGTATACTGTGATATTGTCAGGTGAACTGATGGGTGTCCTGTGGTGACATCTGGCTGTGAAGCACACTTTTAATAGTGATTGGCATGAATGTCATTACGGAGATGTCCAATATTAGGTAGAAGCAGAGAGACCAAAATAAAACCATGACACTTCAGAGCAGAGCTGCTTCCCAGGTGCCCAACACCCAAAGGAAGTGTTATTTTCCCCTGGGCTCAAATGGGTGCACCCACTGAAGTGATAATTTATCTACACCCAATAAGCAAGCCACAAATTTGTGTTAAAAGCAATCTATTTCTGTTCAGGGAGTACTAACTACACGTGCCTAAAGAGCTGATTCTGAGAAAAAATAGTGCAGATCAGATAGAGACTTGGTAGTAAGTTAACCCTTCAAGCTGTTCTTGCACACCAGAGCAACTTCAAGCAATTAGGGCCACTGCTTTATTTCTCTTATACATCTGGGATGCAATTATTGCAAATACATATTGAGCATTCTGCAGCTCAATGGTGAGCTAGGGAATGGGCTGGCAGTGTAATCGCGGTGATGTTCCTAGGCTGCTGACTATGGGACAGAACAAGCAGGTACAGCAAATGGCTGGAAAAGGACCTCGGTTCTATTCTTGCACTCGGCTCCCAGCACTGGTGTGTTACTCTCTGTTGCTACTTCTAATAGGTCTGAGAGATTTTATTTTTAATAAAGGCAAATGTTTCTTGCCATAACATAACTACTTTTCTAAAAATAAGGTTAACAGAACCAAGGGAAGAAAGATTAGTTTCCCAGCCAAGAAGGGCTGAAGCTCTCTATTTCTATGTCTAGCTAAGATTATGTGATAGCAGGAGTTGAGAAGGAATTTTACATTATGCTAATAAATACACTTTGAATATGCATCAAGCTTTTGGTATAGCTTTCTAAAGTTGCATGAAGCTGATGGATGTCTTCCCATTGACACATCCTGGTTTTCAATCAGGCTATAAAGAATTGTCACTCCATTCTTGATTAAATAGTCTGAAGTCTCTGACTCAGCATTAACAGGGCTGCCAGATGAATAGTAAAACTGCTGGGGAAAAAAAAAAAAAATCATATAGCCAGACGCTAAAGAAAGAATCCATTAAATTTTAAACTGAAAATCTGCCTATATACCCTTGGTTAGTCTGAGATATCCACCAGCATAAACTGTACTGTGGAAAAATTTAGAGTCACTGTCACTTTGTCCTGCTTTGAGTTAGAACAGAACTAATTCTGTTCAGTGATTTTACTTTTCATCTGAGTCTCTTCTAAGTAACTGCACTTTCTGAACCTAACAGCATATTTTTGCAGACAATGTCTGCTTCTAGAAGTGATAGTGCTTGATGTTTCTAGTTGCTACCAAGGATTGTTGTGCAGAAAGGCTCTTGCTCGATCTTGATCTGTGTGTTCCTGAATCCAGTTTGAGAATCCAGCTCCCAAGTCCAGTTCCCATCTGCCACCAAGTCCAGTCTGGGACTTCCCCAGTGTCTGCCCACAGCAATTGTGGTGCTGATGTAACTGCCATCAGAGAGGTTGAGTTCAATATTGGTTTTGTATATATTTCATTTTAATGCTACTATTTTCATTAAAGCTGTTTTAGTTTTCTTTTCCAATCCGTAAGACTCTGTCCCTTATTCCCTTTCTCCTTCCCTTGTGGGAAGGGAAAGGGTTTAATAGAGAGCATCTGTCACTCATCCAGTGGCAGACCCAGCCCTAACTTTTGACACACCTATTTGAAGATTACATTTGGATTGCTTGGGGATCCTCAGAGAACAGAAGAACACATGAAAAATAAAATTAGAAAATCAGAATGTTCTGAAAACTCCGAGATTTCCAGTTCTATGATGTATGAACCACGATATAGAACATAAAAGCAGACACTTGCATTCAGCTTCTTAACTAAGAAGTAAGGCAAAATGACTGAAATAATGGAGAAGATAAAAAACATTTTTAAAATTTTCTTTTCTTTTTATGCTAATGATCAAAATGGATTTGAGAAAAACCTCAGTATCACTTCTATTGTTTTAAAGTAATTAAGATTTGGATGGCTTTATCATATTACACAGGTATTTGGCAAAGTTTCCCAATATGTAATAATTTTACAGTGGGTTTTCGAAGTGGGCTCTAATGTGTGATAACTGATGAGCGAACACAAGCATCTTTGAAGTTTTAGAAGGTATATCTGAAAAAATTAATCCTACCAGTTATCCAGAGGATCACTGATATGTTCTTTACTATTGTGTTATGAACACTATTTTAATTGCCTGACTTGCCCCAGAAATTCATACAAAAAATATACATTAGCCTCAAATTACTTCTGAAAGACTATGTCATAACCTGAAACATTGTCATAAAGTTAATTGATCTGTAAATAGTAGGGACTTTCTAAAATGCCAACAAAGGCTTTTAAGCAGCTGGAGAAAAAACCTGTTAGAGATGAAGAAATTTGCATTTATTAAGACACAGAACAGAAGTTTTGCAGCCAAGGAAACCCCAAGGAGGTTATTCTGCAAAAGGCCCTCTGTCTCACTGAGTTGTCCTTGAATGAGAGAAGGGTACTCTACTGGAGACTTGTTCAACTCTTCCTGAAATTGCAGGAAAAACCTGACACAAAAACACAGGAGA
Organism: Coracias cyanogaster; assembly: GCA_033124195.1. NCBI lineage: Eukaryota > Metazoa > Chordata > Aves > Coraciiformes > Coraciidae > Coracias > Coracias cyanogaster. The sequence goes on along the minus strand of JAVSBS010018439.1, from coordinate 25,572 downwards.
AGTAAGAATCTCTGAAACACAGAGATGTCCTTTTTCCTCTCTGAAGAAGATACTTACCTGAGTCCCAACTTGTATTAACTGATTTCCAAACATCTTCTTAGCCCTTGAAGAAACACTTATGCTGTCTCCTCATTTTCTGAATTTGTGAAATTTTTTTTTTTACGGTGAATATAACAAGTCATGAACAGTTGTACCACTAAAAACAATTGCCAATTAATAAATAGGAAAAATACTTTTTTTATATGCTTATGCAGGTTTTCCATAAATATCCATGCATTTAACAATATTCTTCCTAAAGTGTTTAAAAAATTATTCACCAATAATGAATTTTCAATATTAAGTCTACATATGTGTTTGTCTGGTGGACAGTCATAGAGATTTCATGCATTTATATCCCTACTACAAAAAGGAACAAAGATGGGGAATTGTTTTCCTAATACTTCACATTTTCCTTACCAGAAATTTGCCTTAAGCTTTGATCTGCGTGTGTGTATTTGTACATCTGCCTGTATGTCAGCTGTGCACCAGGAATAGACTACACAGTTTTGTTCTGTACCAAACAATGACTTATATGGAATATTCAGAGATTACTGTTAAAATTTGAAGTGATAATTTTATTCTCATTTTATTAGGCGTGATGGGTAGTTCTTCACAACTTCTTTGTCGTAACAGTAGGCTATTTAATTGCCATTTTGCACTGGAACCACATGAATTCCAAGCTTCATTACTGAGCCCTGCAAAACATAGGTAATGCAACTTTCTAGATAACTTTTGCATCATGTATGAGGCAAGGAAATCTGATATTTTCTCAGCAATGAGATCTCTTTAGGGGAATAGCCTTGGGAGAAAACGTGACAGTAGTTGCCTTGAAAGCTTCCCAGAGGACTCTGATGCTAACTGCTTCATTATTCTGGCCTAATTTATGAAAATGCTTTGAGAGAAAATCAGATTTTAAATGATAAAGTTGCTAATGCATTGCACATAAGAGTCAAATTTCCCCTGTGGCTGGGCTCAGTGCAACTGGATGTCTGGAAAAGGCTCTTTGGCTACTGTTGTAAGTACCTTCCAAACTCTTCCTTGTGGCACAGGGAAGGAGGGTACAGGTGTTCTAACCTGAAGAGATACAGTGCATGTGTGTTAGATGGCAATACAGTTATATTGGCAGCCCATGTCCTGAAGGCAGTATATTCATGTTTGAAGGTCCTACGTTTCTGTTAGAAAGCCCTAATTCTGTGCAGAATTTATGAGCTTTCTTGTGGCATTATGAGAATCTGCCTTGTTTGTTTCCAGTTTCAAAGATGATTTTCTTCACTTTTTGGTGTGGACATAATTTTAAGTGCAGAAATAATTATAGAACATAGAGTGTAGCTTCCCCACAGCTTCCCTACCTTTCCTTCCTTTCTTTAACTAGAGCTTTTGATGAAGTCTAAAATGCAAAAACATTTAAAAGGACATGTAAATTTATGTTACTGCATAAATATTAAATGCAGTAATAAATGTTCTACTGGTATTATCTATTTATGTTTAAAGTTGTCATATGCAGGGCAATAAATACTTTGACACTCTATATGTGTAAAATAACCTAGCATGCCTTTTTCATCCTAATTCATTTTGTGTAAAACACCATTAGGAACAATCATAATGATAGTCATATATATCCTGAGGGACTGGTGAGCACTAGCAGATGCTCACCTTTTACTTACTGACTGATGGAAGTTGAAATTATGGGAATTTTGCCATCCATCATGCAGGTGCTGAGAGACTAAGGTGATAAGTTCAAAGAGCCAGTGGATAATAATTAAAAATAATAAGCATCTGCTATTGTTATTACTCAGGGGCTTAAATGTGCTGTTTAGACACAGATTAGGGTTATGGTCAGCATAACTGTACATTACCTCTGGAAGAATCAGGCAAGGATTGCCACTGACCTGTACAAAATCAGAGTTTTCTTAAAGGACTCCTCTGCAATAATTTTTAAGCACTTCAGCCCAAATTCCCATCTTCTCACTCATTCTGAGCAGTACCAGTGTAATGTCGGTGTAATTATTGCTGGAGTAAAGGGCTAATGGAACAGGACATAAAATGATGACTGTCAATCTGTGCCTGTACCTGGAGTGTGTCTCATCTCTCCTGACTTTAGCATTTGCTAAGTTGGGCATTTAGTTTCAGACAGCTGTTCAGACTTCCTCTGTATTCAATGGAAAGACACAGGTATCTTCACAGGGAGCTGAGTCCATCCTAAGATAATTTGGCTGAACTGTCCTTTGAAGACCCCCTCTCTTTTACCACTGGCTGGGGAGAAAGTATAGCTAACATTGAGGCTTTTAGACTAAATTAATCCCAATCTACTACCTAAATGAAATTAAGCTCATAGTTAAGGCAAGCCTCTACCTACTGACAATGCTATATGCTTCTGAGTATAGACCTTGAGGGTCTTTTTTTGTTTTTCTTTGAAATACAGTGAACAGCTGAAAATATGTTTAAGTCTCATTGCGCAAGCAAAACAGATTTCTCGGTGATCCCTAATAATGCAACTTTAGACATCCCTAGTAGGACCTTTCACTACCTCTGATGTAGATGCTTCTTAATTTTTTTAATCACAGATATATATTGAGGAGCCTATGTAGAAATGCATACTAAATTGAGTAGCTATTCCACTTACACTATTGACTGCCATTATATGGCTAAAGACATGTTAGGATGAAGGTTGGACTTGATGATCCTGGTAGTCCTTTCCAACCATAATGATTCTATGATTCTATGATTATTCAGGTCATTTCTTTAGCCAATGTTTTTAGAATTATTTGTGCTTAAAAATGTGTGACTACAATTTGTGGAAGTAGGAGAGGCAATGCAAAGTGCTAAAGACTTTTATCACCTCTTGCAAACTGGCTTCAGATAATTTACCTATGTGAGTTAAGAAAAAAGTAGTCTACCACCAAAAAAAAAATTAATTCTAGAAGAGTTTATTCATGTGGGTAGAATTACTTAGGCAAATATGTCTAAACAGGTATTTTTTAATAAAATAGGTATATGCAGAGTCTGACATCTTTTCACAGGCATAGCTGATTTTTTTTGATTAATTAATTTCCTGTTATTTCTGGATTATGGGGGGGGGGGCGCAACCAAAACCAGTTATACTCAAGAGAAATATTTCCCCAAATACTTTGAAACATGTTCATTACTTTGTTAGTCTCTGACATACTGTTTTATATGAACGATAGCCTTCCCTAGTGCTACTGAGAGGGGTATAAAATGAGGTAAGTTGCACCATGCAGTCATTTCGAGAATAAAGCTTTTGAGCTGCAAGGTGATTTTTGCAGATATAAAAAATGTACTGTCATTGATGTGCAAACTCATTTATTGACTGTGACAGTGTAGTTAGAGTTAGATTGTGCTGTAGGAGGTAGCAGCAAGTAAGTGGTGTGAGCAGATATTACATAATGCCAACACGTTTACATATTTTGAATACAGTCACTGGATTAAAAAAAGACCAGCTCCTGGAAACAGGCCACAGATCAGGACCTCTCCCACTCCTCTGCCCCGCTCCCTAGGCTAATATCTTGTGTTTGCTTGCTTGCTCTCCATCTGACCTTTTATGACTCTTACTTCTCTGGCTGCTTAACAGGCAACTTCAACAATGTCAGAAAATAATGTGACAACACCTCCTCCAGCTGCTGCCCTCTGATATTCTCCCTCCTCAAGACCTTGCACCCCTCTGAGTAAGGCCTGTCCCCAAAATCAGAATCATGGCAGCATATATAGAAATTCTGGGTTCTCAGGCAAAATGTACTTGCTGCCTTCTCCACTGCCTGAACTTCAGATAGCAATGAAGTTAGGAGGTAAGTACCTAATTCTCCAGCAGGGTATTAATGAACATGTAGAGTGCATGTGGAGAGCTTTATGGCTAACTAAGGAGTTTACATACTGAGGGGTTTAGGTTAACTAAGCTTTAGGTACGTTCAGTTAAATGTGCTGAATCAGGTTTCTAGGCTTCTGTCTCAAATCTTTGCAGCTGTCACTAGGCTCCCAGGCTAGGGAAAAACAACCATTGCCATGCTCCTAACACTTGCAAAGAAGAAATTTATTTTACTATTGAAAATAGTTTTCTATTTCTGGCTTCTGCCAACTTAAAGCACTGACATCTGAAATAAAAAAAAATTGCAAGTCAGAAATCTAAAACATAACTATCTCCTGGTAAATATTGCCCAGTTCTGACATATTACTTGAGTTAGTAAAGGGAATGAGAATAGGAAATCTCATACACTGGTATCTGAAGAAATGGTATTGTTACCATGTTAACTCTAAATTTGCAAAGATTAAAACACCTGAAAGAAGTGAACTGACATAGAGTTGCTGAGATAGTGACTATAATGGAAGAAACTCCATCCACTGCCAGATTATGTAATGGCCTGCATGCCTTGCTAATAGAGACTTGAGCTTTGGCTAAACTGATAAGGATTTTCCAATTTAGTGAACTGTGCATGTCTGCTTCATGGGAGCCTTTCTATCTGGATAACAAAAAAAAAGAAATTAAAAAAGGAAACTTTGCCTAAATTATATTTGGATGCCATTTAGTGCAATTTAAAAAAAGGAATACAAACCATAGTGCTGATGCCTTTGTATCTGAAATAAATTAGCACAATATAAGATGGTGAATGACAGTGTGTTACAGTGGACAATTACTAATTTTAGTGTTAGACATCTTACAAAGTACATGAAAGTTTGCAACATCTGACATTTTTATCACACAGAGGGACTATTCTTTAGGACTTGTGTCTTTTTTTTGTTGAATATAATAACGATAATGCTTTTACTAACCAAGGGCCCAGCGTTATCCCAAGCATCCGGGCTAAGAAATTATCGAGAAGCCTTTCTCCAGCCTTAGGAACTACTCACCACTTACTGACATAGTGTTATTCCTACAGTGAAGTTTTAGCTATTTTACATATCCTGGGATGCTGGCAAAATGAACAGAGAACATAGGCTGGACTACACACTTCAAAGTCGCCTGCTGAGCTAAGTGGAAGGGACAGTGAGTATCAAGTGTCTGTGAAGTTCAGTGCTGTGATGCATGCAGGGTAAACATATCTTTGTTCTGCAGAACAACATGCATTTGGTGTGTGCTACCACGGCTAATAGAATAGCATTGGTAGAGTGGAGAGCACATCACCTATTCCAAAATAAATTCTTTTCTTGTCAAGGTATAATGGCTGTAATATGACAGCCAGCAACGTGGATAAAATAATGCCCTTGGGACTAACAATCATAGGACCCTTTAAAAAACTTTTTAGGATGCTTATCAAGTCACTTGGATCACAATTTTAGATGCAAAATGATCTTGAATATTGTGGCAGGGCTAGGGGCAAGTTAAGTAATGTATATTTAAGACAGGGAATTTTTTACCACAATATATCATAAATTCTACAAGTTTAAGTTGCTTCAAGGGAAACGATACACGTGCATGGAACAGGTGTACACAGGGGATTAATAAAAGCCTACTCGCTAACTCCACCTCAGGCAGAAACTGTATTGCAAGTGACTGGTGATGGGGGAAATGCTTAAGAGGAAATACCATATATTATTAACCAATTCTCATACCCTTTCTCAGGTATACACTGTCAGAGAGTCACTGCTGGGCTAGTGGGACAAATGGCCTTAAGTTGCACCAGGGGAGGTTTGGATTGGATATCAGGAAGAAGTTCTCTACTGAAAGAGTGGTCAGCCATTGGAACAGGCTGCCCAGGGAAGTGGTGGAGTTACCATCCGTCCCCAGAGGTGTTCAAAAAATGGGTAAATGTGGCGCTTCAGGACATGGTCTAGGGGTAGGGAGATGTTGGATGACAGTTGGACTAGATGATCCTAAAGGTCTTTTCCAACTTAAATGATTCTATGATTCTATGATTGGTTTAAGCTTGTGCAATCCCTATTCAGCAAGGTACACTTAAAATCTTATTTTCAAGGTGAGCAGTCTCACCAAAATTTTCTGAACTTATTGTTGGTTGCCCTGTATAATGTCAGGTATTTCCTGTCCCAGGTAGAGCCTCTGCTTCTCCATTTTTGGAGACCCAGATGTTAAGTGCATAAACTTCTGTTGCTCACCAAAATGCCATGCACCTGCAGGATGGGATACAGATCTTCATAATATGATCTCATTACTGCTTCCTCATGGAATTTAGAAGCACCTTATCATGTATTTTTTAACAAATTCTAACATCTCATAACTGGTTTTTTTTTTACCTGATAGAGAATTATAGCAAGCATATGCTTAACTTACAGTGAGAAGAGGGCTTGTGAAGAGTGGAGAACTACAGTCTAAAAGTCAGAACATGGACAGATAATATAAAACTAATGAAAAGTAAAATTTTAATATGTCTATTGCAAATAAAACAGAGACAAAGAGCTTTTTCAGTATAAATGAACTGAAATATAATAAATATATAAATAGAAATGTAAGAATTGCAGGCATTATGCAAATGATGAGATCAAGACTGAAGGCAGCTTAAGTATAGTAATAAATAAGAAATTATTTTCTTTCCTTTCACATAGGATGATGTTGTTGAAGAGAGAAGTAAAAGGCTGGATGACTAAGAGGAAGGAAATTATGGAAATTGCTACATCTGAAAAAGCATATGCTGAGGGAAGAATTTAAATATTTTTCATTAGAAGGAAGAAAGCTTATAGTATAAAAGGATAGTGTTGACACAAGGATAAATGAGAAAACTATCCATGAAAGTATTTAAATTGCCATTTAGGTTTATAAATATCAATGTGAAGCTCTGTGACATATTTCTAACAGGAAATGAAATGAAGCCTAATAGTATTAGAGTGGGTCTTAACCATATTCTGAAAAACACTAGCATAGGGGTAGTTTTGATGTACTGGTCTTGTGCTATGTATTTCCTCTAAATGAGATTTTCCTTCCAGAAGTAGTCTTATGAACTTGAGATTGAAGGCTGAAGTTACTACACCAATAAAATAAATTTGGGTATGAGGGGCAGTATCTCAGCAACATTTATGATTGAAGATTTCTCTCCCATTAGGAAAATAGAAATTTGTATTCTGTGGGATAAGAGAGAAACTTCAGTATAAAGTATCACCTTGCAAACCACTTTGAGTTAGTTCAACTCAAGCTTTAATCAAAAAGGGAAAAGATATTTGTATGGCATAGCTACTGGCATTTGAGTTAGCTGTCTCTCTTAGGAAACCTGTAGGATACTCTGGAGAGCAATTCAGCACATTTAAGTTAAACTCCTGAGTTAGCAGCTGGAGGAGCCTTTCTTTTGCAATGGCTGTGTATGGAGTTGAGGTTCATACTTCATGGCCTATATTAGATCTGTAAAAATCTGAAGTCTGATTTGCTCTGTCAGGCTATAGTTTAAAAATGACATAACAATAATGGAGGACTAGACCACAAACCCTCTAAACTGTATGAATGATGATACATTTCATTTCTTTATGTTTTATCACATCAGAGCCGATCTATGCAGTTTACTGTAGTCTGATAACACTGAAAATTCAACTAGGTGCTATATGTACTTGAAACTATTAGTTCTGAAGTGACAGTTCTGGAAAAGACAAAGACTTTTAACTTCTTTAGCTACCTTATGAGGAATAGAGTTTGCATTTCTTCTATATCAAAAGGTACAGTCTGAGTACTTTAAAGAATTACTAACAATTCTCCAATTACTGTGGTCAGCTTCAGCATTGCTTTTGAATCTTTTATCTTTTCTTTTTTTCAAATCTCTGGCAGATTGTGAAACCAGTTATTACTATGTTATACACAAAGTTAAACTTTATGTATGATGACATATTTTGTTCCTTTTATATTTCTTTCAGTTATTCACATGCATCAAGTACTTGCTTACATCTATTTTGTTTTGCTGCCCATTATATTTTGCTAGGTAGCCAATTTTTTAATAGTGCATTTCTTGGGGTTAATTAGATATCGATCTCTATTGTCATCAGGTGCTTTAAGAGATTTTTCACTATCTGAATTTATTTTTGGCCATTTGTTTGTCTGGGTAGGTATTCTATAAGACTGGTGATTGTTTTGATTAATATGTATTGAAGAATTTCCCATTTCTACCTTTTTATTCTAAACTGCAGTGTTACTAATCAATAACAGTTACCAATCAGTAACCTCTGCAAATCAAGACCTCTGTTATAATTTCATTTGAACAAACACAGACACTATCTTTGAAACAGTGTTAAAAACATTATAAAGCTTGAAAATCCTGAGATGTAATTTGCAAAATTGTAAATTAAACAAGTTAATGTGCTCAAAATGTCAACAAAAAAATGCAGTACATAAGTATTTTCAATCTAGTTTTCTATCCCTATCTTCTGCTAAAAAAATTTGGTATGGTCAACAGTCAATTATGCTGAAACAAGTCAATTCTGTATATGTTTTGAGATGCACAAAGAGAACAGTAAGGAACTTGTGATGATATAACCACACAGGGTTAAATAATTCTTTAGAGGAAAGCAGAGCTAAAATATTCCTAAAGGTCACATGCCATCTCTTCAGACCATTTAAGGCTTCTGAAATGCCACTCTGAAGGAAAATAACCTCTCTAGTAGAGTCATTCTGTTAGAGAGCCAGCTAACATCTATACTGAGATAAATGAGAGTGCAGAAAATTGATTTTACACTTGTACTGTAAGTGTGGTCAAATGTTGTAGGCCAGTACCTCAAACACAATTCTGTAGTACTGCTGTGCCTTAAAAATAATAACAGAGAAATTATAGTTCAATGTACCTTAATATATCCATTTTTTGCTAGCTTTATATTAAAATGTTCACTTACAAGTTTTATTTGCAAGACACACAAGCTTAATTTTCTTTGTACTTGTTTCTCTCTGTTGATAACACTTATAAAGAAGCTGACCTCCTTTTTCCTTCATCAATCACTTCGTCTCATTCAGCAGTTTCTCTTATTACAAACCAGCTCTTGCAGTTTGACAGGTAAATAAATGCATACTTTCCTTCAAGCAAGAGTGACAAAATCTTAATAGAGTAGGAAGTGAGGTTTTATGATATTTCAGCTTAATTATTTTTCAGCAGGATTGTTTTAGCATGGGGAGTTTGTTGAGATTAAATAAAAGTAGCATTTGCACACATCTAATTTGATTGTACCAGATCCGTTAGCAGTTCTGTGCAAGCTTCTGGCTGCCAGCCCACTATTTTCCCCCTCTTATTTCTATTTCAGATGTTTCTGATTTGAGAAACCTCGTGTCTTTTTTGGCTCCTTGCCTTAGCCCTTACTGGTTAAGATACAGTACTATCCAACTGAGATCAGCCATCTCTTTTCAAGTGTTTCAAACCCTAACATGGTTAAGTAACAGCAAGAACAATTAACACAATATTCTGTTACTTTCTCCTCCCCGCAATGTTAAATAGTCTCCAAAGTATGTAGGTAACAGGTCGATGACATTTTGAGAAGCCCCAGTGCATTATTAGCATCTTAAAACAAAGTCATTTGGCCTTATTTTCTTCCCACCTTGAAATTAAGACAATTCATAACAACCATAGCATAGTTCAACATACATCTTGGCATGTAGTGTTAGTGACAGTAGTCAAAGAAGTCCTTTTGATAAACCAAAACTGTACGTTAAGGTTCAATTGGGTAAACTGAGGACATAGTCTATATGAGGTGTCTTACTTGACTTGATTCTTGGTGGATATTTTTTTTCAAAAGAAGAGCAGGAGGTGGAAAACAAATGTGGTGTTTCTTACCTTCTCTTCTCTGGCAATGCTGGAAGTCTTGTTTCAGCCTTTTCTCTTTGAGCATAAAACAAAAATCCACAACAGCAAAACCTGTAGAAAAAATAGGATATTAAAACTGAGTATACCACTCAAGCCAAAAGGTGCTAGTGACTTTTTTTTTTTCAGTTTTTGTTTTCTTCAGTAAGACTGCATGCAAGTAAATGCAAGAAAATTTTACTTAACATTCAAAGTAATTTTAAGTATCCTTAAACACAGACTTAGTCTCACCTTCAGGCGTATGATTTCTCATTTCAATTGTTCTTTTGGGGTATTAATAAAATTGGAGGAAAAGATTATGCTAATTCTAGTTGGATAATTCTTCATATAGTTGTACTCTTCTGGAACAGAGCTACCATTATTGTAATAGTGTTTGCAAAATGAAACTAACAGATGACCTGTAATTTCAAAGGACAGTGTGGTTGGTGAAAGTACCTACCATACTGGTAACAAATTGATATAGGATACGGAGGATGTGCCTAAATAAGCATCTTAATAATGTCCAAAGCCTTTGGGTGCAATTTGACAATGGAATTTGGTAAAAATCTGGTACACTTACAACTCTCCATTACATTAAACAGAGAAAAATAAAACCATGGAATCTCTAAGTCTCCTAAAATGAGAAAAATAATATACTTTGTATTTTAGAAGTCTATTACCAATATGTTAACTTTTGTTTCTTAAAAACATTATTTTTGCCACTTTTGTACGCATCAATTTTTTTACATTTTGTACTTATCATTGCTTTTTGTATTTGTTAAAATTAACAGATCATTGTTGTAAAAGCAACAAATGATTTAACATTAAAACATATAAATTCTTCATTTCACATAAAAGTACATCTGGGTACAGTTTCAAGTACATAAAAGCAATTACAATTTCAAAGAAAGATACTCGGTGCCCAAAAAGAATTAATGAGAGTCAAGGTTCCTTTCCAAAAGTATCTCAGCAAGTATCCAATAACGTCTGTCTTCTGTGAAAAATGATTTCATGCACTACTGTAAACAGATTTACTCAGTGGTTCACATCAGCCAAACCTAAACTCTTACTAAGAAATGAGGATACTTGCTTCTTTATCTTTTCTTTGCATTTCATAGTTTTAGAAGAAGTAATCCAAACTTTAAGATAAATCAGGCTGAGAGGTTTGCACCCTCTCTTCATTGTATGTGGTGCGTTGTTTTCTTTATGAATATAAATAGACTACAGAACACTTTTGCATGATCTTGCATAGGGAAGGCTGGTTATAAACAACAGAAACCCAAGGAATCAAACCCCTCCCCTAATTTTGAAAAATGAAATAAAAAAAATCACAAAATAAAATACAAAGTAAACCCTACCTTCAGAGACAGAAAAGGAACTATTTTTCATGTTAATTCTTAACTTCCACTATGCTAACATGCAAGGCAACTGTAAATTGGTGGGTTAATACATAACACTGGTTTTTAATGAAGTCCGCCTCACATAGAGTCACAAACAAACAACTCTCCAGTACTTGAAATTCACATTTAGAAAGGGCACAGGAAAAGTAATACAACCCTATGATTAATTAAATCCTAACCCACAGTGTTTTGAGTGGAAGGACTCACCCTTAGGCTCAGCTAGCTGTAAATGATTAAAAAAATATCCAAGAGTATCTATGCTCTTTCACCTTGTTTGTAATGGGGCTACTTTAATCAACACTGGGTAGAAGATGCCAAAAAAAGCCCAACAGAACTACAACCAACTACTCCTCCCCACCACAGTCCAGACAGTGTTATTTTTAAGAAGTATTAAATCAATATAAATTTCAAGATTTAACACTTTCCTTCAGTGAAGGTTGTTCTTTCAATGTGGAGCTGGTGCATGTGCAAACTTGGAAAACAGGAGTATTGGAAAATGTATGGATATCGAATAAAATATTCTCATTTTTGCTAACTGGCCTACTACCATCTTCCCTTCTCAATTTTCATCTTTCCTGTACTTGTTAGCGTTCCTAAAGAAGGCTTACAGCTTCCTCCTTTTGCATCAAAAATATGTCTTTTCAGTTCTGCAGTACAAATAATAATAGTTGAGATGTTATTGTCCTAAAGCTGCTTTTCATATCCCTCTTCTGGAGAGTATTGCCCCTGCTCCTGAAAAAAAAAGGCACAATTCTAGCTTCTCTATAAACATCTTGCTGGCTTATTGAGTAGAAATTACAATGAGATAAAATCCTGTGGAAGCTTGCAGGTGGATATCTGATATGAGTGGCTGCTTTACTTAGCCCTACTTGCACTTCCAGTCTGAGGTCAAAGATTACATTGATTCTGGTTTCGTCCTGAACAATTTGTTCATTCTTAATTTTAAAGGAGGTTCCCTGAATCCAAACTTATAATCATGAAATGTTTATCTTTAGTGATAACTGACAATCAGGACACCTTAACACAAACAAGTAGATTTGGAAGTGATTAATTAAAATTAATTAACATACATGTTGCCATTAAGGCTCAGTATTCTCATGTTCTCTCAGTCTTGCCTATTTTGTTCTGATTTGTGTTTTGTACAGGAGTGCCTGACAAGTTACAACTGTTTAGATGAAATTCATGTATCATTGATAAACATGAAAGGCAAGTAGAAATCTTACTGATTGGTGTCTACTGAAGCCTCAGCTGTTAGTCTCAGATTAGAGTGCATTCCAATGGAACAATGAACAATGGTTACTTTTCAATAAAGGAATCTTCCGTCTCTTTTTAAAGTCTGCATCATCTGTATTGGTTCAATTGTTAGTAATGGCTCTGCACTTTTATTTACAGTAATATTACACCAATGGTCAAGTCTGTTTCTCTCTGAAAACACAAAATAAAAGCCTTAAAATGTGCATGCTGGCCTGTGCACTTATTGTATTGTGTCATCAGCCTGGAAAAAAAATCATGAAATAATGACCTGTTAATTCAAGTCTAGAGGACATAAAAAGGAAAAGCTCAGAGAAGAGAGATAATCTATTAACATCCAGCTGGGAAAAAGAATAGTTATAAAAGGTGGCACCAGCTCAGCTATTTATTTATTCATAGATTCTAACCAAATAAGCAAGAACTGTCACAGCAGGCTTTTCTTACACATATACTGTATGCTTTTTAGTAAGTTTCTTATAAGGTAAAAATAGATCAGAATCATATTAGCTTGCTTCTGGAATAAGAAAGTTAACAGCAATGGGACTACATGCAGATCCTGGTGTTAAGTCTAAGAGATCTTTATTTTAGGATTGTGGCCAAATGCCCCACTTAATTAATTTAGAAATAAGTCCACAATAAAACACAGAGCCCAAAGAGCTGCAGCCTTTGAGAAAGTTCAAATGAAGCTATTGATCTAAGGTAAATTAAATTCTATAGCAATGTGTTCAGTGCAAGACTGATTCTGTACAGACAATATTCTTTTCTTTTTTCTTTTTTTTTTTTTTTTTTTGTGTACTGAATAATAAGCTTACTCTTTGGACTTTCTGTTTCAGAAACACATGAACATAAAGATACAGGTCTTGCTCACTTGGAAGCTGTTATTGAGATAGAAATGTTTTGTTGTTATTGTTTTCTGAAAACTAGACAAACACAGACTTTAAATAGACTTAGTCAGATTGAAATCTGTGAAATTTTGCAGCCTGTTATTTCTTTAATACATTCTCCATTCTATGGATTCTCTGGTTATTTTGATATATGCTGAACCATGATAAGAATTTTTGAAAGGGGTGAAGGGAAAGTAATCTCTGCGTCTGGGAAAGCCCATTCTTTTAACTGAAGGCTGATACAGTGTGCAGCTAATGATAACTTTTATCTCTGGCTCATGGAGACACTTCCTAAGAGGTATTTTTTTCTGACGTATATTAGATTACAGCAAGTGGCATTTAATTCTCATTCAAGGCATAATAAATGCCCATAGTTTCCTTGTAAGATAACATTGGTGTCATTTTCTACAAATTTATTACTATCATTGCTAAGACATGATATGTCCAAGGTTTATGAATTTGGGATAGTATGCCATTTCTGTTTTTTCTCTTTGCAATGAATCAGACAGCATCAGCAACTGGCACAATGAAAGAATGTTTTAAATGCCTACATCAACCTGCCCTGATCTTTGTTGTTGTGACATAAAGTATAGGTATGTACTTGGGCTTTTGCCATTATAAACATTTACCTAGAAATGCATGTCACTCAATCTATCTTAAATATGCTGATTTCAAATAAGTAGAGCACAGTCTAACTGGGAATCCCAAACCCATGAGAATTCATGCAATGTAGCATACAAATTCACATCAAAACTGTGAAATGATGTTTTCAACTGTATTTCCCAAGACATCTTTTCAATTCCTAGACAAATGAAAAAGCTACAATTTTGAATGAGCTTTCTTGCTCATGTAGAAGCCTTAGAATTGTAGATATAGTTTTCTGAAAAACTAGAAGATGTGTCTGCTCATTGTAAGAGAAAGAAACCAAAAGAAACAAAGTATAATTTCCTGAACTGAGGACAGCTACAGGGAAAAAAAGTAAAACGTAAGTACTTCCCATGATCTCATTTTAGTACAGGATGTATATTAGATCAATTTTATCTCCATATGTTCTCAGAATATTATCTCGTTTACACATAGATTACTTTAATTTTCTTTATCTACAGCTTAAAGAAAGTTCACCTACAAATCCTTCAGAATTCAACAGCTTAACCTCATATGTAAAGAGTGTTGCTTATGTCATTCAAAACTGATAAGAGAGACATTCTTCTTTTATTTCAGCTCTTCTTTTTTAATAGTCAAAGATAAATTAATATGAGCAAGTAACAGATTCAAGGAGTCACTGTCCAAAAGCTCTTGTAATCCAATGGTAAACTGAGATCACTGCAAAGAATTCTAGATTGGCTTTATCTGGTATCTGAGAGTGCATTATGTCAGAGCTTATTACTAATATATTTGCAAACATTAGTTTGAATACTTCATGAATTATTTAGCTTTTTTTTTTTCAGGAACTGCTGAACATTGAAAAGCTTTCTCTTTATAAAGAAAAAAAGAATATGTTAACATTTGTTTTATTTTATCTGATCATCTTTATTAACCAACTATTTAACAAGCATTTCATAAAGTTAAGTAGAATGCCAAACATAGAACATGCATAAAGAGAAGGGTAGTCTTTTTAAAAAGCATTTAATGAATAATCTGTTAAGTAATCAGATTCTTCTATAAACACTCATTATAGGTTTAGTATCTTTTTGGAACATCTTTATTCTTAGAAATATGATCTTCTGAATCTGAAAATCTGAAAACATTATCTGCATATTTTTACTTGAAACATCTGATTTTTGCACATACTCAGAATCAGATTGCATGTTTTTCTTTCATTCATCTTTTGTATTGTCCTGTACGGTCAAGATGGTTAAAAGATGGTGTGTGACTTACTGTTCGTAAATCATAACTGTATAAATGAATTGTTGAAGGGGGAAACGTATTACTATGTTAATACTCTGAAGATACTAATTGATGATTTCTTTTGGTTGTAATAATAATCAAAAGAAATTTTAGGGATGGATTATATAGGGTGAAACATAAGGCAGTACATATTGGTTCGGATCCAGGATCTGTCTAGCTCAGTATCCTAGCAGTAGAACCTGGGGATAAATAAGACATCAAACATACATGACAGTTTCTGTCCAACTGTTCTCAGCACACAGGATTTCCTGAGCCTGTAGTCATTAGACCATCTAGTAACCTTCAAAAGACCAGGCATCCAAACACTGGTCTAGTTCTCCCCTTGAAATGTAACATAACTTGGCGAGGTTTTCTGCATATTTATTCTCTGAGCCATCCCTGGCTATGTTACCTCTATGAGGTTCTGAAGAGTGCCATTCTACTCAAATATTCTTTGCAGGTAGGAATATAAAGTGTTTTGACCATTTTTATTACCCTTCTCTGAATATTTCCTAACATTAGAAATTGAATACCCCTTGGTAGAAGTAGAAAAAATCACCACATAGGTGGAGTTAAAACATGTGTGGAGTGTGAAGAGTAGCTAGAAGAACTTCTACACCTGCAGCACACTAGCAGAAAGATCAAACAAAATGTGGACCTGCTCCTGAATGGGTTGGATGACCTAGTGCCAAAAAAAGGTCTGAAATACTTAATGCCTTCTTTATGTTGGTCTTTACTGACAAGGTCTCCTTTCAGGCTTCCCAAGTGTCCGCATCTAGTTGTAGAGTATGAGGGAGACATACTGCTTGCAGTAGGAGAGGGAAGGAGTCAGGCGCTTATAGTTGCATGTATACAAGTCCATGGGATCAAACAGCATGCACCTGAGTGGCCTGGTAGAGCTAGCTGATGTCATTGTGAGGTCATTCTAGTTCTTTTGAAGGGTTGTGGAAATTCCGACGGGTCCCAAACATATGGAAAAAAGGTAACTTTCACGTCATTCTTTTCAAGGTTTAGGATCAATCTGCTAGACCTATAACAGACACTCTCTGTTTACCACCCCAAAAAGAGGAAGAGAAAGGGAATAAGGGTGAGAGTCTTAGGGATCACTGTTGGCCCCCCTTCCCTCCCAAACGGGAGAGAAAGGGAATGAGAGAGACAGAGACTTATGGATTAGAAAAGAAAACTAAAACAGCTTTAATGAAGATAATAGTAAAATTGAATATGTAGAAGTATGTACAAAACCAGTATCGAACTCAACCCTCTCAATGGCAATTACATCACCAGTGGCAGACGGGAACCAGGTTCAGGAACTGGATTCAGAAAAACACGCATTTGGATCAGAGGCAGAGTGGACAGAGTCCTCCTTGGATGCCAGCCATTGAAGAAGAGGAAGCCAGAGGAAGAAGAGAGCTTAACCTCATCATCCCTCAGCTTTATACTGAGTTTGACATCTATGGGATTGAATACCTCAATACTCAAACCAGTACAATACTTCAAGATAGGCAAGGACGAAGGTCTAGGGGACTACAGACTGGTCAGCCTAACCAACCCCAGTCCTGTAAAAGGTTGATGAATTTTGTAGCCTTTTGTAAAACAGAGAGCACAATCAGAAAAAATACAGTTGAAAACATGATTTAACGAGATCCCAGGATAGACTGCAGAGATTAAGTGTGGTGTTTAGACAAAAAAGCGTACTGACCAGCAGCCTGTTCACACCTGACTTGCCCCTTTATCGCCTTTTCCCTTGCTTGTTCCTCCTCAATCCACTTGATCCTTCCCTTTCCCCACCTTTGGGAAACCTCACATAATGAGTCTCGCATATGACCACAGTCTGCTTAAAACATGCCATAGTAAGTTTTACACAATCTCAGAATACTCTTCTCTCTGCATGTCATAGAAAGTCCCATAACCCTTTAGATAATCACCCCTTTGGCAAAGGTTTGGATGTAGCCTGCTGTAATATCGTGGATCTGATAGGTGCCTAAAAAACTTCCTGCATTATTTGACTCAGAAAACAGTCATCAGTGATTCAAAGTCTGACTGACAGCTGGTTATGAGTGGTGTTCCACAGGGGATGATACCAGGCCATTATTGTTTAACACTTTCAGCAGTGATCTTGATCATGGGAGGGAATTCAGTATGCCTGCAGATACACCACACTGAAGGAAGCAATTGATTCTCTGGAGAAAAGAGCTGCTATCCAGATGACCCTTGACAAGAGGGAGGAATAGGCTGTCAGGAACCTTACCAGGTTCAATGAGAGCAGATACAAAAGACTGCAACTCCTGGGATTAAAAAAATACCTTATATACAGGTGTGCAAAAGACTGGGTAGAACGCATCTTTGCAGAAAACATCCTGAGGGTCATGGTGGACAATAAGTTGAAAATCACTAGTTTGACTTTATGCTTGTGAAAGCCAACCACATATTGGTTGCATTAGGAAGAAAATGGAATCAAAGAAAGTCAAACAATTACTCCCTTGTACTTGGCATTTAAAAGGCTTCATCTGGACTATTGTGTCCAGTTTAGAGCCTCTAGTGCAAAAGAGAAATATGCAAACTGGAATGAGTCTAGTGGAGAGCCATTAAGGCAGTTAGGACATCTGAGGAGAGGCCAAGTGAACTGGATGTAGAAGTGAAGGCCAAGGAAGGATCCAACAGCAGTCTTTAAGTATCTAAGGCTGGTTCATAGAGAAGACTAATTTCTAACATACACGGAGAAAGCGCAGAGGCTACACTTATGTGTTGCAAGAAGAAAAATTCCATCTATATATAAGGAACAAAAAAGCCACAGTGAGAGTGGTTAAGCACTGGAGAGAAGTTGTCTATCTTCATCCTTGGAGATTTGTAAAACTTGACTGGACAAAGCTTTGAAAAACCTAATCCAACTTTGAAGATGACCCTGCTTTGAAATGGATGTTGAACTAGATGATCTCCAGAGACTGTTTCTAACTTCTTTTTCTTAAACATTTTTCTGTCTCCTCTGGGATGAGGGGATGGAAAATGGACATGACACTGCGCACTTCTAACATTTACACAATGGCACAGATATTGGTTATGTTTTCTATATTCTCCTAAGAATTCCTAACATTTGATTTGCTGCTTAGCTATTGCGTAGCACACTGGTGGTGTAATATGCTCGCATAAATTCCAAACTATTCTTAGATACAGACATCTGTTCACAAGCTTGTAAATAATGAATGCAAAAAGATGTATGCATGTCCCAAGACACCTGTATCCCGAATTTTTCCTCTTTACATCTTTGTTCATGCCATGTAGTTCAGACATTTGATCTTCTTCCTAAAAGAAAAGGAATAGGTATGGCAAAAGAAGAAAATGAGATTACAGTATTTGAAGTATTTACTGATAACATCCAGAGGTGCTTCAAAAGGATTGCAGAAAACTAGAGCCATGAGAGTTGCCTGTGCCTTAGACATCAAGATTATAAACATATGACTTATGATGACTGCAGGAGAACATTTGTATGTTGTACACATGAAAAAAAGATGCTTTCTTTACATTTGCAGGGAAATACACATTTTAGGACTTTCTCTTTGTTGGTATGGTAGGCCCAAAGCAGGTATAAATAATGTTCTGTATCTCAAATACACACCAGAGAAAACAGGGGAAGTATCACCAAATAAATGGTCTTTGTTTCTATGAAAGCATAGGAATAGTCTTGGATTCTTACCTGTATCATGTTTTATTTTGCAACAAAGGCACTGTTATATCACTCTCATAACACTAATGCATAATAGGTGAATTACATTTTGGGTTTATTTTCATTAATTTATTTTTTTCATGTTGATTATGCATGTGCCCTTTTTGTCTAGACACACTTATTCTTAAAATGTCTCTATTAAACACTTTTCAGAAAAGAACCATGACAATAAATATTTTAAAAACAGTAGTTCATAGGAAAAAAAAAATAGCAGAATTGAGTTAAGATTTTGGGAAGTTATTTTACTTTTTAAATCCATCTTTCTGGCAGTGGTTTTGTTATACATAAACTGACTTTGACTTGTAATCTTCCCAAGCTGGCCTTGGAAATCTCCTCTAACACTTTATTAGCCCTGCCAAGTCTTTTGGCTTATCTGTGCAGCAACACATGGTTGTCATGGGAAGTATAGAACAACATACTTATTACACGTACTTTCCCCCTTTCTCTGATGCTTTAAGATATCTTGTTGACTTTGGAACAGCTCATGCCTTACTCTCTCTTGGCATCAGCTACAGATGTAACAGCTGGGAACCCAGCAGAGAAAAAGGTAGCAAAACCTGACAAGAGGAAGGACAAAGTCTTTCAGCAAACCTGCCCTTTCCTTCCTTCTGAAGGACTAAATATTTTTTTCACTAGAGAAATATGGGTGAGTTTTGAAAGATGAAACCACTTATCTCGTTAGTAGGAGTGCTAGTTTTTGATGAGAGATGTATTAAACTTCTTGTGTCCTTGCTCATTCTGTGAAGAAAAAAGGTTCTCAAACCATAAACTATCCTTCTGGAAGGAAATATAGCATGAATTAATGAATGAGTTGATGTGATCCTTATGCACCTTAAAGATGCTCACAAAAGAACATCTGGTTTAGAAATCTATGATGACATGTTTTATTCTGATGTTTATCGATACCAAAGTTTTGCTTGAGTATTTGATTTGATAAATCAGTGTTAACAAAATAATAATTGCAAAAAGATATCTTACACTCACAATAGAATTTTGGATCGAAATCAAAACCCATGTAGATCTTGGTGAAATCAAACCGTAAGATGATTTATGTGTAAGATACAGATCTAGGCTTCTGCCAATGTTGATGTTAGTCGCTGCACTAAGTAGTGGGATGGTTTCTAAACCAAATTCTTGCTCTGTCTGCTTTAGTTTAGCAACTTTAACCTTTCTCCACAACATCTTTCTAAAGTAAAATACGGAGGTTTAGGATAGGCCTCCTTTAGTCTTGCTTATGGTTAATTTTCTTTTTATGGTAAAAAGAAAAATGAAACTTTTGAAGGTAGAGAGATAGAAGAAACTGTTAAGACTAACATATGAAGTGAAATAAAATAAAATCCAGTACAAGTTGTAGGTTATTGAGATAGTTCTTTACAAAAAAAAAGCTAAACCCTTTTATGGAAGACTTTCAGTATAATAAACTTCTTAAAGAGACTATTAGGAGTGAGTCAAGAGTCTACAAAGTGGAAAATAAAAAGCAATAAACAGCAAGAAAATTACATCTTGAAGGTCAAAACTGGCAGAATTGCTAAAAGTGAAAGAGAGCTAAGCATTGCAAGAGAAAGTAAAGAAATATTAAAAGATGCTGCAGTCATACAAAGAAAATTAGTCCAAAGAAAAATATAAATGCCATAATAATGATGATATTGAGATAAGTGGGAATCTAAGTGTGATTCTCAACTGGGTAGATATTTGTCTCAATATTGGTAAAAAGGTGATGCTTATCAAAACAACGTATTATTTTTCAAAGGAGAATGACTGCATGGAAATTGCTCCTTCCAAAATCAAAACAAAATTGAAACTGTTTAGCTTGCTCTAGTTAGGATAGATAAAACAAATTTCTGCTGTATATTTCTGAAACAGCTATCAGATTAAATTATATAGGGAGAAATATTCAAAAGTGAAGTTGTTACATGATTGGGAACCAGTGAATTCAGTATTTATTTTCAAAAAAAGATTGAAGCAATCTGGAAATTAAATGGTCTTTAGCTTGTTCTCAACTTTTAATATTTTTGCAACATTTTGTGTTAAAATGGAAAGGGAAATGAAAACTAGAATAAAATGCAATATTGTTTGCATAAAGTTCACAGATCAAACTAAATACATTAAATTTTTCAGAGAGCTGGTTTTCTAGATAAAGGAAAACAGAAGAAAATTATGGTGACTTACTAACTATATAAATATGGAGTGAAGTGTTTTGGATAGCAGATTCCCCAACAAAATTTTTTTTGTGATAAAAACCCTAAAGTCTTTTTCAGATATATTCGAACTGCTGTGAAGTTCCTTGCATTTCTTAAATGGCATCTCTAGAGGCATATGGGGGGCTGAAAGGGGGTAGTGTTCAATAAAAGCAATTCTTCATGGAGGAATAAATGAAGTCTACAATATGTTATTCTGGTTTGGGTTTTTTTTTGGTGGGGGAGGTTTGTTTTTTTTTTTAAATTTAATTTGTTTGTTTTTCTGTTCTGTATATGTGGAGTCCCTTCCCAAGAGGGGAAATACTGCTCATCAAAACCATATACAGAAGATAATCTCAATTTCCTGATATGTGGAGGAGGGGAGACTCATTTAGTTGTCTTCTTAATTTTGAAATAACACTTGAATCTGTCTCCTTACTGCTTTTAGCCATCACAGAAGCAAGCGGTGACTGCATTAGATAATGTGTCTTCTAATGGTATATCATCATTACTGTTTCAACATAGAATATAGTAAGTAGGTGGTAAAAAAAAGAACAAGTATCTTGTTTATCTTCACTCAGACTAACACTAAATCACATATTGTGTCACAGCTCAGTCTTATCTTGATTTGGTTCACAGAGCTACCATGACGCAAATTGCAGAACTGGTTTTTCTTCATATATAAAAAAACCAACACAGGGAGTACCTTCCACCATTAGTCCTTATGTATTTTTCTTTAGGATTCGATTCATAAACCTTTCATAGTTTGAGAAATATGGAGTGGGCAACTTGAAAAGCATGGTCAGCACACAGGTAAACCTGTACACTAAAGGATGAGCCAAACAAATTTAATTAAAATTCATACCTCTGGTTTTGTGTGGTAATAGACAACCAAAAAATTTACAAAGCCTTCACACACTCTTATCTTTAGATGGAGAGTATTTCATCAACAAAGAAAAATTATGTACTTCATTCATTGTTTTAGAAAGAAGCTTAGCTATTTTTCATTGTTCCTCTCCATTTAAAGCAAAACAGAAGACAGGAAGGAAATCTGAGGCTCTTGGAAATACAGACCTTGACATCCTAAATAATTCTTACTTTTGACTTCAATGGGAGATTATCTCAATAAAAACTAATGAAACGATACAATGTACCTGAAGTGATCTCCTGTGCACAAAATGAAGTCTAAACTCATAGGAGGACTGTATATACACTCACCTTCCCAGCTAGTCTAAGTTATTCTTTGTTTCTCCATGTATCACAGAGTATGGAGAGATTAGTAGTGAGCTGGAACAAGAGAGCTATGAAGAAGTCTTTAAGATTTCACCAGCAGAGGCTAAGTAGTTATCAGGGCATTTCTGGAGCAACTGCTGAAAATATGGCCTTCAATCTTCAGCTGCTATGCCAGGGCACAGATAGCCTGAGGATTCTGTATTTAAGTATTTTCCCTAAGGAAATAAATCACTTACACAGTGTTTCTGGGTGCTCATCTTCTTTCCATGGGAAGCAGTCATTTTTGAGCCTGGATTTTGAGTGAGGAATTGTCCCTGAAAGGTTTGAAGATCAACGGTCTCTACATTTAGAATCAAAAGAATTTTAAGTGAATGAGTTACTCTGTTACTTTTGACCCCACACCGAAGCTTGCTGATAAAAATGAGTCTCCTATTTTCAGTGGTTCACCAGTGCCAGCAGAGCTGGGTCCTGCACTTAACCTCTACTTCTCACTGTCAGTCTCACCTTTGAGACTCTCTTCTGATCACATCTAAGCTGACTATAGTATTGATTTCTCATAATTGCAGTGTATTTATGAGATTAAAAAAAATGTTTGTAACTCTTCTTATCTCACTCATATATACAAGGAATTCAGTGAAAACCACAATTACAGGATGCAGTCACCTGAAAGAACCTCATCCAAAGAAAGGCTGCTATAAATATACCTAGCTGTCATATTCTGCCTTTTATACTAAATTGCACCCATATGTTTTCAAAATGGGATATACTTTGACCATTCCTCTGTTACACCATTTGTGATATGATTAGAAATATACTGATACTTATCTTTGTTGCTATTTGGAGTATAAGGTGGACAAGTGTGAGTCACAGATGGATACAGGATCTTATACTGTGGAATTCAAGTACTACTGATTATTGGAGAAATACAATATAAAAATTTCAGTCTGACCTTATTACTGATTTACTTTGAAAACACCTAGTGAATGTACTCTAATCCTTCCCTGTCTTTAAATAATTGCAAAGATATTGCTAGGTTGTTTTTATTCTTCTTTTATATCTGGACAAAAATGTATAGTTTCATACTTGTTTTTTTTTTTAATTTCCTAACTACCATATTTTACTCCTATGCATACTTGCAGTTTTGTAATATTCACACTCGAAACAATTATGGAGAGAAGATAGAATGAAAAAAAAATCTTATGCCCACATTACCCATCTGCACACTAGGTAAGGGTAGACTGTGACTCAAGATGTGCATATTTCACAAGAGCAGTAAATGCAAGGTTTTATCTCATCCTATCTTCTCTTATGTAATAATCAGACCAATTAACATACTTTTAGTACTTCTCATTAAAAAATTTTGCGTTTGGATAGTCTACATCCTTAGATAAGGAGAAGGAAAAGGGGACTATCTAAGAGTATTCTATGTCTAAGACTGGATATGTTCTGTAGTTATTAATAGTAGCTGTATAGTTAATTCAGTTTGCCAACTCTTATCTGTGGTTTTCACTACATTTGCCGTGATCTTGACTATAGAAGTCCACTTTTGAACATGCATTTTTGCTGTTTTAATTTGTTTCCTGGACAGATGGAAGGGGAGAGTTGAAGATGAATAACGTAATACTCATAAACTCTAGTTATTAGAAGCCCCTTCTAAAAAAGTATTTGTACAGATCTGGCTGATAGTCCTCAGTTCACAGGGAGAGTAGAGAATCTCTTCCTTTAAATATGGTATTAGGACAAAGAGGACATAAATTTGCCACTACATTATTGATCTTCTTTCTATTGGATTACAGAATATATAACATCCATGTTATACTAAAATACTTTTTTTGATGTGTTTGGTGGAAAGACAGCATTTTAAAAATATCTTTTAGAAATTTTTCAGAACTATCACCTCACTTTTCCTTTTTGTATCTTAGATTTGATTAATGTTTGCAATGCTTCTATTTCTTCTTACTCTTGAAACTGTGTTAATGTTAGACCTTTACAATTTTCTCATAAAAAGATCCTTTCAGCTGTAAATTTTCATCAGACTTTAATAATTTAAATTATTTTTTCCTGTTGATAGTTTCCAAATTACATGAAATTTGGTAGGATTATTAATTTTTATAAGACAGGATTCTGGTTTACAAACTGGTAACAGCACACAAAGAATATGAAAAATTAAGGTGCTAACTCTAAGAAAATTCTGTTCTTAAGGAGTTTAGTCCAGCCCCTCAGAACATCTGAAAATTATAGCAAAAATGATCATTTTCCAGTCCAAGGCTGAAGGGATGAAACAGGACTTTGTAATGAAGGCAGACAGCTTCTCTAAGGAAACTGAGCTAAGGCTAAGCACATTGTTGAAGTCTTTTTCTTGTATGGTCTTCAGGATTCTCCTGTTAGGCCCAATACAAAGATAGTAGTAACTGATTCAATGCAAAGACAATTCAATAAAGTTATGAGGGTTCATGGTCAATTCATTGTTATTGGGATGGCTAAGGCAGGAAGATGGGCAGATATTAGGTCTGAGGTAAGGTAAGTCTGATTCATTCCCCTAACCATTGAATGGTTTGGATTGGAGGGGACCTCAAAGATCATCTAGTTCTAACCTCCCCTGCCATGGTGAGGACAACTCCTACTAGAACAGGTTGCTCAAGGCTCAACCTGGCCTTGAACACCTCCAGGGGCGGAGCATCTACAATCTTTTTCAGTATCCTACCATTGCTAGCACATGTACCATGACCAGAAGTCACCAAAGACCATGCAAACCTCCAAGACCTTACAAAGGTCAATGTAATAGCATCACGTAAAAGAAGTTCTGCTTGTTTCCTTTTTAATTATAAATGTGTAGGAAATAACATAGAAAGAGCCACGCGCCCTACTTTACAAAGCATTGCTGTAGTTGCAAAACTGAGCATTATAAAGTCAAGGAATGACATATTGCCTTGTGACTTCAGTTTCAAATTCTATTGCATATGCATAGTCACTTTGATTCAATTGTCATATAGTGCATCTTCCATGGGAGCCCATGCTTTATTCAGAGCATTATCTGGGAAGGAGTAATAAAATGCACCAGTACAGATTGGGAGATGATCTGCTAGAGAGCAGCTCTGTGCAGAAGGACTTTGGAGTCCTGGTGGACAAGTTATCCAGCAATGTGTCCTTGTGGCCAAGAAAGCCAATGGTGTCCTGGGGTGCATTAAGAAGAATGTGACCAGCAGATCAAGGGAGGTCCTCCTCCCCCTCTACTCTGCCCTAGTGAGACCTCACCTGGAGTACTGTGTTCAGTTC
>JAVSBS010018435.1:7204-19222 GCA_033124195.1 Coracias cyanogaster | reverse complement strand
GCTGCCCCAGAAGGAAAACCGAGCCCAGGTGTAGCAAGTCCTTCCCTGGGCTGGGCTTCAGCTGTGCCAAAAGCTGGGTTGTTTGTCGGTCCTCTCAGCCCACCTTACTGAGGCATCCGGGCTTGGGCAGAGCTCCGATCCTGTTGGCTGGTGAAATATTATCCCGGGGAGCTGAGCGCCACAAGAAATTCCTCCCAAACACCTTTCCCCCTCGCTGCCTCAGCTGGGGTCCCGAGGGACTCCAGCCTGCGTGAGGATGGGGCAGGGGCAGTGCTGGGGGCAGGAGGGAAGGATGTCCCAGGTGAGGATGCTGCAGGCAGGGCAGGAGGTGGGGAGAGCTGCTGGAGGATCCATCCCTTGCTCTGTCCCAGCACAGCTGCTCTAGTGTCTTTTAGGTCTCCAGCACAGACCAAGGGAGGGGTTGGAGAGGTGCAAGCCCAGTGACCTTGTTGTCCCCAGGCGCTGCTGCCAGCCTGGGGTGCCGAGATGTGTCCAGGCTGAGCACGGTGAATGAGGAAGCAAGTGTTCAGGGTCACCTTGGAGTGGCATTTGCTCCTTTGCCAGTGAATTATCCGCTCTGGTCTCGCAGGCAATCTGGCCTCCCTCCAGGAGGGACAGGCAGGATGAGGCGCTGCATAAGGCAGGAGCTGGATGGCTGGATGGGAGTGCACCATCCCTGAGTCCTGGTGGTTTGCTGGAAAATGGACGCCTCCCAGTGAAACCAATACGGCCATGGGGAATACTCTGGTCAACCTCATTGTTTGTGCCAAATTCCCCTCCCAGTCAGGGGGACTGAGCCCATCCCCACCCCTCTGCATGCAGGATGGTGTCCTCGAAGCTTGTGCTGTCACTGTTGGTTGCAGCTCTCCTGCTGCACATGGCCACCACGCTGAAGATCAGCGCCTTCAACATCAAGGCCTTTGGGGACAGCAAGATGTCCAACCAGACTATCGCAAATATCATTGTCTCTGTGAGTGCTGGGGAGAGCAGCAGTCCTGGCCGCTCTTTGGTCTCCGGGATGCAGCTAGCTTAGGGCAGTTGGACACTAGCTTTCTGCAGGCATTTGTCCATCCATGTGTCCATCTGTGCATTTACCCACCCATCAATCCACCTGTCCACGCACCCCCAGCCATCTACCTATTCCTCTGTCCTTCCAGTCATCTATCTGGCCATCTATCCACTTATCCGTCCCTGACTCCGTCCACCCCTCATCTGCTTTTCCCCCATCACCACTGCCAACCTTGGAACACCCTCACTCTTGCCAGTCCCCTACCAAGGATGGGTGTCACTTGGTGCTGTCCGAGGTTCCTCACTCAGAAAAGCCTATGAATGAGGAGCTGCTGGGATGGCGGGTGGTAGACAGAGGGATCTTAGAGGGCACTGTGTCACCTCAGGGTCCTTTCAAGACAGAGGACATTGGTATCAGCAGAGGAGCTCCCTCCCTGGGCTCTCGGGTCTCTGCTTCCACCCCATTGCCAGCCTGGGAGCCTTTGCAGCCCAGCCCAGGCACCCACAGGTGCCCCTATGGGCAGCTCCTGGCCAGGGGCGAGCAGCTCTGAGCTTGTCTCCCCAGATCCTGTCAGGATATGACATCACCCTGGTGCAGGAGGTCCGAGATGCTGACCTGAGTGCCGTAAAGAAGCTCATGGACAAGCTTAACAGGTGACCTCCATGGCACAGGGCAGGAGTACATGTGAATGGGATGCTGGGACAGATCCTGGGAGGCATCTCGCTGTGCCAGGGTACCTCCGTCTCAGCCGGAGAGAGCCTGATGGGTGCTGGGGGCACTGGGAGCCTCCTCTCACCCTCTCTACATCTCGCTCCCAGTGCGGCCCCCCACCCATACAAGTTTTTGGTCAGCATCCCCTTGGGTCGGACCAGCTACAAGGAGCAGTACCTCTTCATCTACAGGTAAGGGATGCTACCAGGGCCCCATGTCCCCTGTGTCACCTGCTGTCCCCCCAAGCAGCCCCTGAGGGGTGGTGGGTACGTTTGGGGGCCCTGGCTGCAGCAGGAGCGGTGCTGAGGGCTGCCCTGCTCTCCTCCCTCAGGTCAGACATGGTCTCTGTTCTGGGAAGCTACTACTACGACGATGGCTGCGAGTCCTGCGGAACTGATACCTTCAGCAGGGAGCCTTTCATTGTGAAGTTCTCCTCACCCACCACGCGTGAGCAGAGCTGGTGTTGGGGGCTGCTTGGACCTGGGACGGTGTCACCTCCATGTGGGGCTGAGCCTGGAGCTGTGCCTGCCAGGCAGGGGGGTAGCACCCCAGAGCCCAGCTCAGGGGCTCCATCAGGATCCTGCATTGCTGGGGGGACCTTCTACCACCCATGGGTGCCTGGGGGCCCTGGGTACCTGCCCAGCATGGCTGGCACTGCCTGCTGTTTCTGCCATCTTTCACCATCTCCCATCACCTGTCATCTCCTACCATGCATTCTCTCCAGTTGTGTGCCATCTCATGTCTCCAGCTGTATCCCATCATATCCCACATCACATCTCCTGCTACCTCCCATCTTGTACCGTATCCCACCATCTGCTTCTTCCAGTTGGGTGCCATCTCCCATCACATCCCATCTCCCCTCACATACCTTTTCCCATTTCTTGACATCCCCTATCACTCCCCACTGGAAATTCCAGTCTGGAGGACAGGCAGACCCTGAAAAGCCAACACACCTTTTCCCTTTGGCAGCTTTTGCCAGCCAGTAGCTGGGGCTTGGCCTGGGGTGGTCCCCTGGGGTTCCCGCTCCCTTCCTGGGGGCTGATGGCCTCCTGTCTGGCAGAGGTGGAGGAATTTGTGATGGTGCCCCTGCATGCGGAGCCCAGCAACGCAGCGGAGGAGATTGATGAACTCTACAACGTCTACACTGATGTCATCAACAAGTGGAGAACTAACGTAAGCATCAGTGGGGAGCTCAGCTCCTCCCTGGGGCAGCCAGCAGGCTGGGGTATGGCCACCGCACATCAGCAGCCATCCTGGGATGGACATGTCCTCTGGGAGACTTCTCCTACCCATTGGAGTGGGTGCCACCCTGGCAATGTCCAGGCAGGAAGCTGATGGGTGGCTCTGCTGCCATTACTGGGGGATTGTCCTCTCATACTGGGGAGCCCCAGGGGGGGTTTCTTGATGCCCCATAAGATTTTAGGGAGCCCTTGGTGGCCTGTAAAGTCCATGGGCAGGGACACAGCACACTGCCCTGCAGAACATCCTTTTCCTGGGTGACTTCAATGCTGACTGTGCCTATGTGACGAGCGCTCAGTGGCCATCCATCCGCCTGCGCTCCCTCGACACCTGCGAGTGGCTCATCCCCGACAGCGCCGACACCACCGTCGCTGACACCACTGACTGCGCCTACGACCGGTGTGTGCCTACAACTGGTGCGTTCCATGGCACTGGGACTGGCATGGGGGGGACTGGTGGGCACTAACACCCCCATGGTGCCCTGGCAGCATCGTCGCCTGTGGCACTGCACTGCGCCAAGACATCGAGCCGGGCTCTGCCGCTGTCAACAACTTCCAGAAGACTTTCCACCTCCAGAGCAAGGATGTGAGTGGGGGACCAAGGCACACAAGCCCACTGGCACTGGGATCCAACCTAGCACACCTCCTGGGAGTGCTGGTGGGCTCCCAACCCCCTGTTGCAGGGGTTGTGGTCAGGCCACTCTCAGGTGCCCCTGCGCTGGTTCAACCCCTGAGCCTGAGCATTTTGCGGTACACTCGAAATTCTGGGATTGGAGTGGAGTGTTGGGGTCCCAGCTAGCTGGGACTGTGTTGGTAGGTCTGGATGAGCTCAGCCACCTCCCTGCTTTCACTCCACACTCAGGCTTTGGCCGTCAGTGACCATTTCCCAGTGGAGGTGACCCTGAAAGCCCGCTGAGCCCATCCCTGCACCAGTGGCTACTAGGACACACCAGCACGCACCTGTGTCCCTTGTGGGAGCCCACGCACCAGCAGTGCCAGCCAAGCTGCTCACCACCTCTGCAAGGAGTCGCTCTTTGGGGTCTTGTGGGAATGGGATGCTCTCCGCTTCCATTAAAAAATGAGCCTTTCCCAGCACTTGCAGCTCTGGAAAGAAGGGTCCCTTCAGCACCCTGCGCCCTTGCCCCCCAGCCTCCTGCCAGGGCCAGCCCCGCTGGGGCTGGAGCCAGGGAGTTCCCCAGGGCCTGGAGTCCCTTTCCCCCATAGAAAGACCTGCACCCACGCGGTGGCAAGCACTGCTCCTCTCTGAGCCACTGCCGGCAAAGGCAGAGACTCCAGGAGGGACCTGGGATGCTCCAGGAAGATTTCGGCCCCCTTGCCGGGGTGCTGGATGCTCTTCCACCAGCTCATAGGGCCGCATCCTGCTGAAGCTTGCCTGGCTGTGGGGCAGCTCATGGGGTGCTGATGGTGAGGGTGGGGGGAGGTGGAGGATGTGAGTCAGCTCCTGGGGGTTTGGTGCTGAAAAGGCACTGAGGGACCCTGAACTCATCCTGTGACTGGGTGAGAGGATGTGAAACCCAGCAGCACAGGCGAGAGCCCGGCAAGCCCAGGCATGAGCAGCCATCGCCGCCCTGCCACCAGCACCCCATCAAAGCCGCCTGCCCTCTGCCTCAGCCAGGGTGACGCCGTGGGCTGGGGTGACACCATGGGCCGGGGTGACGCCAGGTGCTGGTGCGGGAGATGCCAGCTCCACTGGGGCTGCTTCAGGTCACCAGTACTGGGGCTGTTTTGGGTCACCAGTGGGGCTGCTTTAGGTAACAAGTGGGGCTGTTCTGGGTCACAGCTGAGGCTGCTGTGGGGTTTGCAGATGCTCCCTTTTGCTCACCCAGCCTGACCCAGACACCCCACCATTTCCTTCTCTCCCCTCTAATTACACCTTCTGAATCACCCACATTCAGGCCATCGCCCTTCACCACCTGCCTGGCCACCGTGCCCCACACTGTGACCTGGGGTCCACCCTGGCTGCAGCACCCTGAGTCCCACATGCCCACCCAGCCTTGCTGGGATGCCCCGGCACCGCCACACCTCCCCAGACATCCTTCCCCACATCGGCACAGGGGTGGCTATGCCGGCCCCACCCTGCTGCCCCGTGGGTTTTCGGTTTCCCAATGTAGGAAAGAGCTCCAAGCTGTGCCAAAACCCCCACGGGGGTGTCCGACTCATCCTGCTTTGCCGGCACTTCCACTGGGAATAAAGCCGCCCGTCCTGCTGCTGGGAGGGCAGAGGTGCTGCGCACTAGACAAGGTAAGGACCCATACATGCTCGGCACCTTCAGCCGCAAACCGGGAGGGACTGGGATGAGCTGGGATGAGAAATTGCTCCCTTACCCTGACAGAGAGGGCTGAGATCAAGTTTAAGGACATGGAGCAGCCTGAGGTGCTGGTGGCTGGGGCTGGCGGGCGACGGAGACATCCTGGCGGGGAGTGGAGCTGGGTGATCCCAGGGGCTGGCAGAGGCGCTGCCACGCGGATTCACCACAGCGGGATGAGGTTTAGCTTCCCGTGGGACTGGTGAGCTGGCAGACAGCTCCACAGCTGTTCCAGGCAGTGCCCACCATGGCAAACTGTTGCATGCTAGGACTTAGAAAGGACCTTCATGGGGTTTTTTTTGCTGTATCCCCAAATCCAAAGCAGTTTTCCAAGTCCAGCTCCCATCACTGCATCCCTGCGGCTCAGCATACCTCCTGGCATGATGGGGACCATGGTGCTCGCACTGTCCCTGCTGGCTGTGGCTCTCCCAAGCCCGGCCATTGCCACGCTGCGCATAGGTGCCTTCAACATCCAGTCGTTTGGTGACACCAAGATGTCCGACGAGGAAGTGGCGAGCATCATCATCAGTGTGAGTACAGCTGGTGCCACTCAGGGACAGGCTGTGTGCTGGGGCAGACCCAAAATGTGGCTCCTGTACTGGGGGATGTGGCTGTGGTTAGGGTGGCATCCCTGTGCTGGGAATGCCCTTGGTGGTTGAAGGCTTGGTGGGGACCAAGATGGGGCATCAGCCACACCATGCGGTGCCTCTGAGCCCTCCGTGAGGATATCTGCCCCAGCACCAAGGGACATGTGGGTCAACATGGTACTGTACCCAGCACCATGCCAGGGTGCCCAGACAGGAGGTGGGTAGGAGACAGTGGCCCTGAGCCAGTGGCAAGCTTCCTCTGGCCTTCACTGTCCCTCTCGGCCTCACAGATCCTACGCCGCTATGATGTGGTGCTGGTACAGGAGGTGCGCGACTCTGACCTCAGCGCCGTCACCCAGCTCATGGAGCAGCTCAACAGGTACGAGCTGGGCTGGGGCTGAGAGTGCCCCGGCTGAGACACCAGCATTAGGAGGGACAGCCAAGCTGCCTGAGCAATAACAGGGCCAAAAAAAGTCATACAGCAGCAGCAGGTTTGTTTTTGGAAAGGGGAATAGGAGAGAAGCGCTGGGGCTTACAGGCACCAAAAAAGCAATTGGGAATAATCTGGGGAGGGGAAGAGGAATACAAGCTGCAATCGCACTGGAGTACACAGGATGGAAAGGAACCACAGCCCTAGCATGCTCTGTCTCCAAAATCCAACAGGACGGGGCAGAGGCGAGATGGGGCATGGGGGCAGGAGCAGGCAGCCCCTCACCCCCCAGGACCCTGAGCATGGGTGGGGGACCCTGGCATGGACCTGGTGGTAGAGGATGATCTGAAGTGAGCAGCTCAGGCACCTCAGGAGAAAAAGGAGCTGCTGGGGTGGGCTAAAACTGGCCACGGCAAGGCAGCAGCCTCTCCACCAGCTGGGTGCTGACTGTGTTTCAGGGGAGGGCACGGATTGGGGCAGGGGGATTGGGACAGGGCAGAGGCTGCTGCTGCCTTGTTGAAAGGCAGCCAGTGCTCCTGAGCAGGTACGCCCAGCCCATGTCCTCAACCCTTCGGTGTCCCCTCCAGCACGGCCACAAAGCAGCTGGAACAGGGAGGGTGACGCCAGGCTCTGCAGAGCCCTGGGCTGCTCATTAACCTAGTTTGGCTTTGCTGGAATGAAGGTGAGGAGCATCCCTGCAGAGAAAGGGTCACAGGAACTGCCTCACATCCTGCTCATGGCTGGATGTGCCCAAGGAGCCACCCCAGAGTGGTGGGGACAGCAGGGTGGCCGTCACTACACCCCATGTCACCCCATGGCCAGGACACGTGGCCCATGGGGACAGCACAGCAGGACTGGTTGGTGCCAACCCCATGGCCACCCAGCCTCTGGCCATGCCAAGGCTACCCCAGGACAGTACCAGCCATGTCACCAGTGCCAGCCATGTCTCCATCCTGCCTTTGCCCCTCCGCAGTGTGTCCAAGTCCCCATATGACTATGAGATCAGTGGCCCTCTAGGACGGGACAACTACAAGGAGATGTACCTCTTCATCTACAGGTAAGGGGGCTGGGTGTGCTGCCGTCTGTGCTGTGGCACCACAGGGCCACCGACACCATGGGGGGGACACAGGGGCCGTGCCAAGCCCCAGGGTCACCATCTCTTTGATCCCACAGGACAGACACTGTGTCTGTGGTAGACACCTACCAATATGAGGACCCCCAGGATGTCTTCAGCCGGGAGCCATTCAACCTGAGAGTCTCAGCGCCCCACACCAGTAAGCAGCGGGATGAGTGGCCCTGGGCAGTGGCACAGGGTGGCTGTGGGGCTGATATCCCTCTCTCCTGGCAGAGGTGGAGGAGTTCGTGCTGGTGCCGCTGCACTCAGCTCCGCGTGATGCCGTTGCTGAGATTGATGCGCTCTATGATGTCTACCTGGCCATTGTCAACAAGTGGGGGACTGACGTGAGTGCCACTGGCACCAGGGGTGGCACCAAGGGTGGGTGCTGGGCCCCGGGGACCATTAGACCTGCGCTGGGTCCCACCCTGAGGCAAGGGTGGCTGATGCAAGGATGGTGGGATGTGAACCTTGCTCCCGCCTCGGGGGATGCCCCAGCACCCAGGGTTGACCCCCATGGTGGGGCTGGAGTTGGGGGCAGCCCTGTTCCCCAGCCACCATGAGCCTCCTCATCTCCCTGCCGCAGAACATCATGTTCCTGGGGGACTTCAATGCTGACTGTTCCTACGTCCAGCCGAGTGACTGGTCAGCCATCCGCCTGCGCACCAGCGACATCTTCAAGTGGCTGCTCCCTGATGATGCCGACACCACCGTGGGCAAGTCAGACTGTGCCTACGACAGGTGAGTGCTGCTGCAGCACCCTGTCCCCCTCCCTGGACCCCAGGACCCCCTGCCCATCCCACACCACCAGCAGCTCAGCACAGGGGCAGGAGTGGGACCCACCACCTGCATCTCTCTGTCAGGATCGTGGTGTGCGGCGCCAAGCTGAAGCGAAGCATCGTGCCAAATTCAGCTGCCATCTACAATTTTCAGCATGCTTTCCATCTGGAGCAGGAAGAGGTGAGCCAGGCTTGCAAACCCAGAGCTCAAACAGGCACCAAAGCTGACCTGCTTCTGGCAGCGCTGACATCTGTTTGGGATTAGGCAGCCCGGTGCAGCCCCGTAGCTGCCGCATTTAAATATCAGATCAAAAATGGAGTTGAAGCAGCTCCAGCAGCAGCCTCAGCTGGATCTGGCCAGCCAACAGGGAGCTCAGGATGACAAGAGACCCACAGGAGGGAGGATTTTGGGTTGTTGCCTGTCTCTGTGGGGAAGAAATGAGACGTGGGTTTTCATGGCCTTTCATGGGGAAGTGCAGGCAAGACTCCAGGTTGTGGGGCAGTCCAAGCCGATCTTCAACCACCCATAGCTGGCACAGAGCTCCCAAGTGAGCCACAGGGGTCTCGGAGGGCAGGTGTCCCCCTGCCAGCACCCAGCCCAGGCCACGCCTGGGCATCCCTCCATGAAAAGTGGAGAACTGGAGCCATGTGTGTTGAGTGTCTCAGGGTAGGGGACATCACATTCCCCTCCAGCAGGCAGAAGGTTCTGGCAGGGCAATCACAGCCACCCTGCTGGTCCCACCAGCAGTGAGGGGCTCACTAAACCCACCTCTTGCCCTCCTCCAGGCCCTGGCAGTCAGCGACCATTACCCAGTCGAGGTGAAGCTGACGGCTTGAGCTCCTCCTGCGGCCACAGACCATGATACAGCTCCAGCTCTCACCACCAACCCATCCATGTGCCCTATGCGTGGCCTGCTTCAGGTCCTGGTCAGGAGAAGGGTTGCAGCCAGTCACTGGCTGCACCCAGACCCTCCAGCCCACATGGCTCACAGCAGAGTTCCCCCAGCGCACCATGAACCAGAGGCTGGGGACAGGCCACCAGCCAGGACGCAGCGACCACAGACAGGCTGGGGAACAAAGCATCCATCTCCTACCTCATCACAGACTTTATTGACAAATCTCATTTCACAATTATCTGTTGGACAGGAGCGAGGATATCCAAGGAGCGGCAGGCTTGGGCCACAGTGGTGCGAAGACCCTCTCCCTGTCGGTTCCTCGGGGTAGCTGAGCAGGCAGCTCTCCCCGCTCTCAGGAAAGGCAGCGGTGGTGTCAGGCACTCTACAGGGGCTAAGGGGAAGGGGTGGTTGGAGCGGCCACGGGAGCAGGCAGCACATGGCCAATTGCTAACGCTGCAGATGGCTTCACTGTGAAAGTCTACAGCTACTGCAGCGTTTCGGAGGGTCACTGGAGCTCCTGGGACCAGGCCCCAGGAGGCTGGCTCCTTAGCTCTTCTTCTTCTTCAGCATCTCCATGTACATGCGAAGGGACTTCTGGATGGACTCTTTTGAAATGAAGGTGATGAAGTTCTGAATGTCTTCCTCCCGGTGAGCTACCAGGCGGTCCATCACTGCCTTCTTCATCATGGACTTGGTGAGCTGACGGGCATGGTCTGCAGAGAGGAGAGTGAGGATGGGGAACGCGCA
The DNA here is from genome assembly GCA_033124195.1 of Coracias cyanogaster. NCBI lineage: Eukaryota > Metazoa > Chordata > Aves > Coraciiformes > Coraciidae > Coracias > Coracias cyanogaster. The sequence goes on along the minus strand of JAVSBS010018435.1, from coordinate 9,385 downwards.
TGGTCCTCACCCCTGACCAGCTCTCAGCCACCGCCACCACGTGCAGGTGCCTCCAAATGCAGAGGTACCACACTCCAAAGGGCTCTTTAAACCAGCAGGGAAAAGTGTAAGAAAAACCCACCAGCTGGAAGCTGAACTGGATAAATTCTCATATAATAAATGTAAAAATCTGTACCACTCAGTGGGGAAACAACTGACCTGCCAGCATAGATGACAAAAAGCTCTGCATCCCCTCCTCTTTGTGCCCTCCAGAGCCCAACCGCACCCCAACACACACCACCGGGCTCAGGACAGCAGTAACTGAACATAATTCCCCACTATTTGAAACTGCTCTGGCTCCAAGCTCCCTCAGCCCAACCCCTTCGACCCCTGGAGAGACAGTCTGCTCATGCCAAACACATCATACGAAAGCCAGCAGCACTGTCCCCTCGAGCTCATCCCGACAGCCGGCTCTGGGCCTGTGCCACTCCGCATGAGCACGTGGATGCTGACAGAGCAGTGCAGGCTGCTGGAGCTGACCAAGAGAGCACAGCTGGGATGTGCTCCTTGTTCTTGGGGGCTGGGAGGGAGACATTTAGGCACCCTCTTCCAGGGCTGGGACACAAATGGATAGTCCTGGGACCCTTGGTTTCTGTGCAGTTTCACTCAGATTTCTACAGAAAGAGCAGCTGAACGGTGACAGGCAGTTGTACCGACCTCGGGGTGGCACAGGATGGGATAGCCACCAGATCTTGCCCTGGCTGGTGGAGAGCCCTCTCCCAGCCCAGGACCCACACGCTGCCAGTCCTGGAGCAGCCCAAACACACATGTGCTGTCTGCGCTTGCTGTCTATCCTCACAGCCCCAACCCCAGCTCAGCAGAGAGCTGATCCAGACTGGCAGCCACCCAGGCACACTGGCCCAGCCTGTTCCTTCAACTCCACGGCAGCTTTCCCAGGGTAACACCTCCACTGATAGACACAGAGATTCAGTTTGTATCTGGAGCTCAGGCAGCTCCAGATTGACTCAGCAGGGCTGACAGGGCAAGCCAAGCTGGAGCCACGTGCTGCTGCACACCCAGCAGTGTCCTCCCACGCAGGGGCACTGGCAAGCCCATCTCTGTTAGCCCAAGGACAGCTGTGCTGAGCTTTCCTACCTACCAGCCATCCACACCTTCCCTTTAAATGCAAACTGTTGCATAGCTCCCAGGTACCAGCTCCGGTACCCGTCCTTCCCACTCAGATCAGATCCCTTCTTCTCTGCTGGAGGTGCCACCCTTACCAGGAAGGGCCAGCCACCGTGCCATGACAGCCGCAGCCTTCTCCTGGAGCTTCTCCTCTGGCACCAGCTCGTCCACAAGGCCAATCCTGTGGGCCTCGGGTGCAGGGTAGAGGGAGCCCAGCTGGAGGGAGCATTCAGCAACTCGGTGTCCCACAATGTTCACAAATGTGTCCTTAAACCTAGAAGAGATGGGAGAAAAAGCCATGGCCAGGGAAAGAAACACCCAGTGGCAGCTGCATGCAGATATCGGAGCTCAGAGCACGCGTGGTCCCACTCCTCAGGCTTGGGTCTCTCAACAGCAGCTACAGGCTCAGCCACACTCTGCAGTCAGGTGAGCAGAGACATTTTAGGTACTACCCCAAGAGTTCCTCCTCCTCTCCACGAGAGCTGCTCTGTTTACCCTCAGTGCACAGGTCCCCACTGTGCCCACTTGCTGTGAGGTGAAAGCTCTTTTCCAACAGCACATCTACCTGTTTTTAGGGCAACCAAGGGCCTGTGTTTTAGTACATTAGTGTCTCTGTGCTTTCAGAGATTTCCACAGCTATGGGATTTTGCAGGTACGTAGTGTGTATCCAGAGAAAAGCCCATTCCCAGACTGAGCCTGACCAAGGAGATCTCCCAGCACTGGTTTCTGACTGCAGAGTCAGAACTGAGGTTGCTGCTGGTGAAGGATGTGAGGACATTCTGCAACCCAAAAGCTTTTCAGATACCTGCAGGATAGGACAGAGAAATGAGGTGGTGTCTCGTGCAGCTGTAACTACCTGATCACTGACACATAAAACTGCACCTCAATGGCCAGTTAAACTGATTAATAAACTCCTTGAAGATGAACAGGTACAAACTGCAACCCAGGAGGTTCCATCTGAACAGGAGGAAAAACTTGTTTGGTGTGAGGGTGTGGGAGCCTGGCCCAGGCTGCCCA